>JAPMAF010001312.1:0-11338 GCA_026537445.1 Silvatares holzenthali
GAGTGGTACAAAGTATTCAAAAGCGGTCGAGATGTGATGGAAGATTTGCCTCGCTCTGGTAGGCCATCAACCTCTGCAACTGATTTGTGGCTGGAAATAACTAACGCCATTTAGTAGACAAACATAGTCGAGCGGCGGTCCAAATATTATATTGTTGTTTCTTAACCTGAACAGCAAACATTGCTTCTCACGCGCTATGCGACATTCCGAATTCTACGAAGAAATATTGTCGGAGGTTTTACCACCAAAAGATTTACAAGTCGAAGACTTTTGGACAGTTATGTCGTGATGTGACATTTTCTTTGTAACGTTTCTAATTACATGCAGTATCATTCTTCAGGGCCAGTGGGACTGTATGAAAGTCAGTTTACAAAGAAACGTATGTCTTTGAGTGCAACAGAGAATTATATTATATATTTTTCATAATATGGTATGTATACATACATCTTGATTTTTAACGTCTCTTGGGAAAATTTAAATCCTATCGTTGTTGCGTTTTGTGTATTGAATTAATTACTAGAATTTTAACGGAATGTTAATCACAATTTTATGAATAATTACGGTGATTTTCGAATAGAATATAAATCCTTCGCTCGCCCCTAATTCACAACGTTCGACCCCGTTAGCGAATCGTGAAAGTATTTTATAATATATTTATGAGTAGTGAGTAGTACAATATACAGATAACACTAACTGTAATATTCAAATTCCAATAAAAACTTCATCCAATTATCATTAATGAAGTCGGAGACTATGCAGAATATGTACATTAATATAATGCCACCCCATTCGTCGGTGAGGTTATATTTAATCTACTTTGGTAGATTGTTGCTTTCTCAATCCGGCGGGGTATAAATCAAGTCGGGGATATCGCCTTTAACCCTTTACTCCTGATGTCGGCTAACCCTGGCAAAGCCGTGCATGCAGTCCTTATTTGGGGATAGTAAGCGTACTACACAATCCGTTTAGTTTAGAAATACTATATATGATAAATATACTGCACAGTAGGAGGAAATAAATTCGGTTATTCGATCAGGAATAATTTATTGTAAAATACCGAATGGTGGTATTAGGTACTCCAACATGATGCGTGATTTGACACTCTCTTGTAGAACAAAGCAAGTCCTGCACACTGCGCAATGGAGCTGGAGCCATTATGTACTCATACGTGTGAAATGTAATGTAAAAATAAATGGTGAGATTTAATGTAAATTTTGATTTTCAAATAAATAATATTATTTTGAAGAAATGATTCCTCAATATATTCGTGAACTCTGTATAAAGGAAGACCTGAGTGAAAGGAGATGTACACTGAAGTCAGCTTCATCGGAGGCCAGGAATAAATTGATAGAACGTATTCGAGCAAATCGGCAAAAATACTGTGGCCGAGCTTTTTGTGTGGCTGGATCTGTGGCATGGAACCAATTATCTATATTTAACAGACAACCTTGCTAAGATTAGGAAGTAACTGAAGACCATACTTTTCAAAAAGCGTTTTAATGAAGCGCCTTTGAGGTGAAACTATTTTACTAAATGGCGCTATATAAATTAACTGATTTAATTTGATTATTTAACGTAAGAAATTTTACATTAAATAAGTTTTTGTATGAAAGCAATAACAAATTTGAAAAGACTCTTTAGTATAATCGTAAGTAGTCATAGTTCATGTATCAGTTGATGTAGTAATTAGAAGTAATCATTTGTACCTGATTCTATGGGTCAGATGAAAAATATAACAGAATGTTCGGAAGTTAAAAAATAGTCACAAATATAACAAGAATGTTCTCGACTTCCTGCAGATATACAGCACAGGATCTAAAAGACACATTGCATACTTCGCTTTGCATAGCTTTGAGCTCCACGAGTTATAGTTAAATACGTCAAATTGAATATTGTCACCGTTATAACATTTTTGTATACTGCACATAAGAGATACGAGTACGCCACCATCCTTCTCGGTGAATGTAAAATCTGTGTAGTAGTAGAAGGAAAGAAACACTTGTTATTCCGGTCACGAAACGTGGATGTCCATTTCACGTAGCGTACAATACTGAACGGTGTTATTGCTTAAGGGCGATACAATAACTACCGCTCCGCAGTGGTGGGGAGCGACGAACCCCTTTCGGAATAGTAGGGTTAATAAAACAGCTTCGAGAAGCTTATGAGATTACGCGAGTTGTTCGGGTTAGTTTGGCTATAAATTTATTTTTGCTAGAAATTATTCATTTTAATGTTCGACGTCAAAGGGTTAATAATAATAATTAATATCTTATCGAACTCTATGATTAATAAGTCAAAGCTCGGCAATAAATTACGGCAAAACAAATCTCGAATAAACATTTCGTACGATTAGTTCTACCGAAGCGAGTATAATACAATTGTAGAAATATACAAGTATTGTATTTCGGTAGAAATGTAGTCGTTACAATTTGGCAGTTCGCAGTTTAATTCCTAACCCTAGAGCTAAAGGAGGGAAGATTTGAAACGATTAAACCAGTAAAGTAAAGGCTTGGGTGAAAACGACTTTAGAAAAGCCGTGCGATGTTACTCTTTTGACAAATATAACGTGCATAAAAAGCAACGTATTTTCTAAATAATTTTTCATGTTAAACGACTTAACGGAAAATTCTTCAGAATGTTTATGCTTTTAGTTTTATAATAAAAATCTATTCTCAACTTTTCGGCTGCCTGCTGCCATTTTCTGTATTTGTGAACACCGCCAGAAAGTAAATACTGAAGTCTACATTTTTCGTGTTTTAAAAGATTCCGCTCTACGAGAATTTGTATATCCTGCCGCTAATTTCAAAATTAAAGTCGAATCATTTATTCTGCAAGTGGCTTAAGAAATAATTATAAATTGTCAAATCAAAATTACATCTACAACTTAAACCTTAATTTGCTGCAAGGAGCATCGTCACAATGAATAATATGAGAAAAAAATGAAATTAAATATTTATAGCTTAATCTTATATCTGCTGTAAAAGGGCCTAGCAGTAGGGTTGGTAAAATAAATTAAATTAGATTAAATTAATATTAATGACATTAATTGTTTGTCGATCGATTTCTATTTTCATTGAGTTCGACGCGTTTCACTCCGAGCATCTTCAGATTAGAGTGAAACGCATCGAACTCAATGAAAAGCGCTATATCGTCAAAAAAATAAATATATTAATATTAATTTGTAAAAATGGATTTCCACAGAGTTATAACAGAAAAAATAAATTATATAGATTACATTAAATTAATTAACTCAATTTTATATTGGCTCTTATAGCTTTTCAAATGTACAAATAAAAAAGTAAACCTTAAGTGCTAAAGTCAGACGGAGCTGGCCATGCATTCTTATCTTTTATGTATTCCTCTATAGAGTAATAGGCTACATAGCGTTTTTATAACATATTTTATGTTGGCAAAAAGCACGCATACTCGTACTATATATTACATCCCGTGGACCGTGTTCGTTGCTCGTGCGATGGGTAACCTAATAGCGCCGCCGTAGATTCAGCCACCACACTACGCGGGCTCCTCTGTCGGCCAATTGGGGCGAGAATTTCTCGGAATAGCGCCAATCGGGAATCGGGACGGGAGCTGTCTGGAGTCTGGAGTGGAGCGGAGTGGAGTGGAGTGGAGTACTACTCCCAGCAACGGCCTTCCCGCCGACTGACCGATGTCTGCAGTCTTCTCGCGCGCACTCCGTGTCCCTCGGGGCTTCAGGCCGAGACGAAGGCAGAGCGTCCTCTATCGGGATGGATGATGGATGATGGATGAAGGCTTCTCACCTGATGCGCTGAGGTTTGAGATGCCTACATTCCACAGAAGATCGAGATGAATTAATCATTATGATTTTGAGCAGAAACTTCACATTTCGTTTGCAGTTTGGAAATCGGTTTCTAATTAAAGATGCTTACGTGGAGTACGAATGTAGTTAGATTTCTCGAAAATGTAGAGCGTAAATGTCCCATCTTCCAGCATTGTAACGTTATAGAGATACTTATATACGCATTCCGTTATAACCTTTGAAAAATATTAAAATAATATTTATTTCAAACGAACACGTTTAAATAGTATTGGCATTTTTAGTATTCTCGGCAACCGCTACTGTCGTTTTCCATGATACCACCCTTTTTCTGGTGTTTTCGCGAACCGGTAAAGTGAGGGCGACATGCATTGCTCGGTCCGAGGACTCTGCGGAGCGGAAAGTGCGCCGAGCTGCGCTCGAGCCGTGAACACCGAACACCGAACACCGACACCTGCTGCGTCACTCGCTCGCTATTCGTCCGCACATCACATATGCCGCCTAGCCCGCGCGTCTGACAGAGCTGGTTATTGTTTTCCATCGTAATAATTGAATGAATTGTAGGATAATCATGGAGATGAGCGAATAATGACGTCGTCGAAGAATCGAAATCCGCTAGTGTGACTCGTGATAATTCGGCAGTAGTTAGGATATACAGAACGCGTTATATGACTTGCCACAGATATTCTGAGGCGTACTCCAGTGTCAGCTCACTGTAATGTACTCTGAGAGCACCTCAGGGGGAAATATCCGTATCGTGGAACTTTTTACCACGCTTCCTTCGGTCGGTGAGGGTGTAATTTGTGACATGGCAATTGTGAAACAATGAGAATTATGAGATATATTCATAAGTTTAGTCGAGACATTTAATTAGTCGAGAAAGTAATGTTCGTGCTCAAATAACCACCTAGATCTCGTTGTAACGTCTGATAGCCTTCACCCTTCGTCTCAAAATTTACAGAAATTTACTCAAAATTTAAAATTTTAAAGATGTCTTTAGACAGTATTGTTATTCTTATATTTTTCAATCTTGGACCATATGATGTTTCACTGTGTTAAGTAATTTCTAGGTGGATGGTCGTTTCAAGGAACTGCTGATGTTTAAAATCCGAAGCAGGTGGCGGTATGGTGTTCTTAGGTGATATTTTCATGTATCGTTTATCGGTACATCTTCACTGGAATTACTGGAAAATCGGTTCTGGGAATGAAGAATAACAGAACAGAACAGAACAGAACGGAGTAGCATTAGTATCAGCATCGGCTGTAGCGGTAGCGGTAGCGGTAACCGAGTAGCCTGCAAACACCTGAAGTATGATGCACCGCGTGTATATTATTATAATTAATGAACGCTGTTAGTTGCGCTCGGGAGCCATGGCGGCCGCAGCAGCCGCCGGACTGACTGTACCGAGATCGCGGTTCGCTCAGCTGAGACCGAATCTCTACTTAATAACATTTAATTAGCAAATAGCGAACGAGCACAGAGCAAATCCAACTATAATATTTATGAAATATAGATTCGTGGAAGATGGAAGTGTACACTACTGTACCTACATACCTACTGTACTGTACTATACAGCGCTGCACTATACCTACCTACCGTACTGCACTCGGCTGCTATGCATTATACTGCATTGCGCAGTATGCATACATAGTAGACAATCGAATTCACGTGCCGTTACTTACGATTTTTTCTCTTCTGACTCGGTAAGATTCAGACTTACTCGGAATTTTAGAGTTCAATAGAGACACACTGTATAACCGGCGATAGGAGTCTCCGCACTCGGTGGGGTATATTTAAAACGACCCCACGAAACCTCTAGCTCGCTAGCAACCGGACCGGGTGTATTGTTTTCCTAAACTTTAGGGTACGAGCACGATGGAGGTATTCGTTTTCCGACCGCTATATACAATTCCGTAATATTCCACAAGTATAACTTAATGTTAACATACTATAATATAATAAATATTTAACGTGCTTAATATGAAATACGAAAACAGCATTGTTCATTAGAAACAAAAAAAGAAACCAAAATAGCAAAAAAATAATAAACAATTTTAAAACAGCGAGTCTGTTGGGTTATATTTTATCTAAGCTGTTTTTCAAATCATAAACTCTAATCAATTATTTGTCACAAGATCGTAGTTATATTCTATACAATTTCGTGATCACTTTTCTCTCTACCGTGGATGCCCTAGTCCAATATGTAGAATCGGAAATGAATTCAATCAACTCTATTGTTTTTTCGGTCTGAGCGGTGGGCCAAGTGAGATGAGACGAGGAGAGGAGCGAGGTTGCTAATGCATGCGCTTATAAAATGATAATTGAAACTCACGAGTACACACGCACACGTACGCGTACGCGAGCACACGATGACATCAACACTGAGGCGCTGCGAACATCGTCTCGTAACATCGTCTCGGGCGGGTTTCGGATTCGGACCGGGTTTATTGAAAATGAAACGTGAAACAGTTGTGGCGAGTGAAGCTTCCACATCCAATAAATCGTAATATTAGTATGGCATGTTTATGTTTTTCAATAAATCGGTCGTGTTGTGTTGTGTTGTGTTCTGTTACTAGCAGCGAAGTCAGTCTGAGCTGAGAGGCACGGTATACTCTACACGGTCTTATGTTATATTGTATTAATTCAGCCGGTACTGCGGAGCAGCCGAGCAGCCCGCAGTAGCGCAGCTCGGCCTTCGTGAGGAGAAGCATTTTATCATAACTGGTGATAACGTCAAGTGACTTATTATACGATTAAGTAAGACGTATCTTGTTGTTCTATTAATGCTTCATTTTTAAGCCATAACCTCTGTAAAATACGACATGATTGATTTTCAAATATTTCCCCTCTTCGAGGAATTTCACAAAATACAATATTTATCGAATAGAACGAATGAGATATGTTACTCGGTACTAACAGGGATATGCATTCTACGCCGCTCCCTCGTTCTTTCGCTTTCGACTTCTGCAAGTTCCTCGCTTTCATTTATTGTTGTTGTCATTACGTTTTGTGTTCATACAGAGTGCAGAGTGTACTCGGGCACAACTGAAAGGACTCATTCGCAGCTTTCTGTTCACTTTCGAGCTTATTTTCATTAGTCATGTCTCTCAGCGCACTATACTGTACTACGATTCAACTACTCCGCTAATTTTTTTGTAAAATATTTATTCTCACTCAGAAGGAACGTCGTTCGTTCATCATATACGACCACTGCGCGGTTTTTATTTTTATCCGTTTCTCCCGGCGCCATCTCGGGTGCGCTTGCGTTCGAGGGGCGAAGGAGAATATCGACAAAGGCAGTCTTGGATGGCTCGTAGCCCAGTGGCGGAACGTGTCGAATGGATTCCAGAGAGAAAGATAAAGAGTGAGCTGGCATCTTATAATACATACAATAGTATGTGTACCGCAGTCACTTTTGACGCGTTACACATATTGTGCGGTGCGGTGCTGCGAATAAATAGTTAATAGCGAACGGGTTAATGGCTAATTGCTATTATTTGTTTTGTGATTTCCCGACGACTCAATCCATCGGCGTAGTCAAGATGCCTGTGCAAAAAGCAGAAACGGGAACGCTACTCTGATTCGGTCGGATTGGCGGTTTAATAAGTCAGAAAGTAAAAATATACCGTGTTCTCTTTAAGAATTTTAATCGCACTCGTTGTCCCGTCGCTCGTCGCCTCGTCGCCTCGTCGCCTCGTCGCCTCGTCGCCTCGTCGCCTCGTCGCCTCGTACGCTGTCGGTGCCAGTGCCAGTTCCAGTGCGCTCCCGTCCTCGCCTTCCGTGCGTCCGCGGCGCGTCGTCATCCGTGCCCCACCCAGCGTCCCCGCGTCACTCTCATCACGCTGCACCACGCTGCACCACGCTGCACCACGCTGCACCACGCTGCATCACACGCTCGCGTATCTAGCATTCTATTGATGAGTGCCGCCATCTTCCGCCGTCCTCCGCCGACATACGCGGAATAAAAATCGTCCACGCTCTTTGCGCTCGTTTATTAACATATTAAATGATATTACATACTTTTTTTAAAACTGATGCGTTTTCATCGAAATGATTCTACAATTTCATTATTTAAAAATGTAAAGTTTATTCTGCGTACGAATATAGAGCACCGACGAGAGGCATCCGTAGGAGGGACGTGCAGGGAGGATACATTCAGCTGGCGTAACTGTTCTATAGAAGATCGAGCACGACTCGACGAATCGAGAGTCGGGGGAATCTACGGAAACCCCGCACTTTGACAGCAGTCGTGCGACAATATATAATTCCTTTTGCGTCGCGGACCGTGGGAAAAGGTTTCTTACTAATGCTGTTCATATTGACATTGAAAAGTTACCGAGCGTCACGTCAGAGTGCAGAGTGCAGAGTGCAGCGCCCTTCCGAAGATCCTTCTACCCCTGAACTGTAACTATCGCTGTGGCTGTAGCTGCGGGTGTCTCCGCGCAGTACAGCGCAGTGCAGCGCAGTGCAGCGCAGTGCAGCGCAGTGCAGCGCAGCCCTGCACCGTGCGTCCTGCGACTGTGCCCCGGCAGGTTAAATGGCTAACAGCCAACGCAGCTGTCATTGGGTCAGATGTTGTTTGTGGATATGAATTTATTGTAAAATCTATTTGGGTGTTAAATATTTAAATAAATAAGTTATAAATAGAAAGAAAATAATATCACATACAGATTATACGAACAAAATTAACAGTAAATAAATCAATTTACCGATCAGAATGTTAAACGCGATGTATCAATTACTATCCTAATTGTATTAAACGTGGATAACTTATACAGCACCGTTTCAGTGAGAAAATTACCTCAAAGGCGCCGCACATCATTTTTGTTATTCTTCAGGGTACGGTATTTTAAAAGATGTTTTTTTAATAGTCTCTTAAAATACATACATAACATCGGGTCATTTCTTGATAGAGGTAGACAAAGAGAATAAAGCGCCACTTGTCTCTATACTGACACAATCCTTGCTTCCTCAACATTCATGCATCTCGTTGTTGTGGCTCCTAAAACTGTCTCCGTTAAGAAGTTGAGAAACATGCTCCTGCCAAGTTTAATAAATAACAGTTTTAGTAATATTAGTACATATGTAATAAGTATAATAGCGGTAAAATTAGAAAGAGGATAGTAACATTCTTAGATTACATATTTAGATATCCATATTATATTACGATTATCAATATTAGTTATGAGACTGAGTAGGAGGCGGTATTTCACTTTTCCCGTTATTTTGCGGTTCTCCATTATTAATAAAATTCTATTGTTTCATTTGTCTTAACCTCTTTTTGATTATCGAATTCAAAATGTTTTGGCAATAGGCTGGTCGTGGCCACGAATGTGTTTGAAAGCATAATTATAAACATTTGAAATATAATATAATGAAAATCCAAAAAGTAATTGATCTTTTAAACAAAAAAAAATTAGATAAAACGAAAAAAATAAATTCAATTTTATGAGGATACGAAAATCTTTACCGGCAATTTAAAGCTTTAAATAATACAAATTATATATTCGAATAAATAGTTTTTCTTCCTTTTAACCAAATGATTACCTTTATAGGTATTCGTATAGTTTCCCTATTTTGTATACAAATTTATTTGATTTTTTTTATTAAAGTACTAGTTCATATTATACTATTTTGTGATACAAATCACTGCAAGAACCCTTAACAAATTAGGTAAGATGATTTTAAGATGTCTTGAATAAAGCGTTAAAGTGAAAAAAACAAATTAAAAATGCATTTTTCGATTCAGATTTTAAAAATGTATGTGTAAAAATATATTTAAAAAATTACCCTGGACTGGAAAAGAGTGGTAGATCCTGTATCACCCTGGAGCATTACTTCCGTTTAATATTGTATGCCACGTGAAATGGATTTATCCCTGTTTCGTGATTAAAACTGAGTAACCGGGTTTTGTTTCTTTCCTTCTACTGCTACATAGCATTTTTATGTGCAATTGCACTGAATGTTTCAGACCCAGACTGCCTCGTGTTTAGTATAGGAAGATGCTCTCGAGAATCGGCATCTCCGATCCCTCGGGCTGCCGTGTTTGGTAGAGCTACGCGTTTTGCGAACGCTCGTCACCACTTCACAGTTGATATAGAGCGCATGAGAATTAATAGATTATTTAAGTCTTTTTAGCGTGAAACGGCCCGGCTGCGGAATGACCTTCCATCGTCTGTGTTTTCTCTTACCTATAACAGGATCTTCTTCGAGTCCCGCGTTAATTCTACCCTATCCCTAAGTCTTTCTCATCCCACATAGCGTCTTACGATGTTACAGGCCTGCCACGCTGGTGCCTTCTGTGCTAGAATATTAAAAAAACGTAGTGTAAGGCGGCGTAGCCATAGGTCACCGGCAATACAATATTAATGATTAAAATTTAATATACTCGTCTCGTACGCTCGTACGCCGCGTCACCCCTCGAGCCCGGAGCGGGGCCGCCTACCCTCGGTCGCGATGCTATCTCAGATGGGTAGATAACGCCGTACGTATGCTATATCTGGTTCGGGCCGTACTACTGTACTGTGGGCAATGGCAATACTCCCTTACACAATAGTCACCCCCTACTATCGTATCGCAGGATACTCGCGCTATAATGCGCCGCGCCGCTATACACGGCGCCTGCACGAGTGACTGTAACATGGTTACTTGGCTAATAAAACAGACTGAGCATTAATATCATACAGCCTGCAGTCCGCGGTCCGCGGTCCGCGGTCCGCTCACTGTCTGCGCGCATGCAGACGGCTGTGTGTGCCCCGTAGTTAATGTATTATTCCCATAAGCTTCGTGAATTAAAAAAATATTAATTTATGAGCTGCCTCCTAAGGGATAATTAAATGTGACGTGTACAACGGGCGAGAGGCGTTTGTTACGCGAAAGGTTTTTTCAATTAACAATTTCGTAATATACGGAAAGTAGCCGTATTTTATTCTGATAGCGTTTATTCGTCATTATCGTGATCTAACGTTTTCTTCTTAATACACATTTCTCTTCCCTTAGATTGATTGAATCTCTACGTAGATTCTTCGCTGTTACTCGAATATGACATAATATAACACTTTTATGGAAAACATATTTATAACGCATAATATGAATATGAAAATGCTAACCACGAGAAAAATTTAAACATTTCTAATTTTTTTAAATACATTTTTACAGATCGAAAGAAATAAAAAAATTAAAAAGATTTTTAATTCGGAAGAAAGGACACATTTGATCAATTATGAAGAAAATACGATGTTAATGCTATTGTAATAAACACGAAAGAAATTTGTATAATTTTCACCGTTGAGGAGTGAAAAGCGTACCTAAAGTATATATAAATTTAATTAACTTTTTTAGCGGATAGAAGCGTGTTACAATGGTTATAAAATATTGTATATGTTCGGTGGTTACTTTGTGATAGGAGTATTCCAAATTTCTTTGTTTCTATCACTGGATGAGTTATCGTACGACGCGTTTCGATCCTATCCGGACCATTGTCTAGTACAAATTACAGTTTGTACTAACAAAGAAATTTAATATATATATATATATATACA
>JAPMAF010001313.1:0-11337 GCA_026537445.1 Silvatares holzenthali
AGATTTACCTTTATTATATTTCAGTCCCTCTTTTTATCATTGGTACTGTTTAATAAATAAATAAATAAAAATATTTGTTCCTTCACATTATGTTAAATGTTTTTTAAATATTTAGGTAATGTTCTTATTTTTTTTTGTATGTGGTTGTTATTATATTTGATCTTGTTATTATTTTATACATTATTTGCGTCATTATTATTATTATTTTTGTTCCAGCTATTATTTTGTTCTTATTATTGTAATAATTATTTATGTTCCTGCTATTATTTTGTTCTTATTATTGTAATAATTATTTATGTTCCTGCTATTATTTTGTTCTTATTATTGTAATAATTATTTATGTTCCTGCTGTTATTATTTTGTTCTTGTTATTATTATTTTTGTTGTTGCTTTTATTTGAATTCATTGGTGCTAATTAGTGCTGTATATAAATAATAAATTAATTAAACATCTACAACACAATACTACAGTCATTAAAAATATTAAAGCTTCTGAACGTTTTAAACTACTCTAAATTACATTCCTCTCTCATACTTCAGTACCCTTAAAGAAAGAAGTGGAAATTAATATTTTTATATGAATCGTATACAAAACTATTGATATTCAAAAGAGTCTCATAAAAAATTAAACAAAAATTGCGAAACTATACAGTATCTTCTGATATACTAGTATATGTGCTTATATAGAACTACTGTTTATTCCCAAATATTTAAACGAAATAGATTAAAACTTTGATATTATCTTATCTTTCATGACTATGACCATCCTGGAGGAATATTAAACAGGTTATGCTTGTTACTTACTGATGTTGGAATGCTTGACTGGGTATTAATCCTGCCAGAGTCTGGTCCTCTTCTCCTTCTCGGAAGGCCTGCCACCAGTTGGGATCTTCCCGACTTATCACATGTAGTACATCGCCCTTTTGGAAACTTATACCTGGAATGAATTATAATAACTACTATTAATAATAAGTCAATTAAATCCTTTTTGGTTTAGCTTTGTCACAACCACATATATTTAACAAGATTCTACATGTTTCGATTATTCACTGACCATTTTTGAGAAACGTAAACAATACATTTTTATTCAAGTTGCAATTGTATTTTAGAACGTTCTTTTGTAATCATTGTTTTCTTTAGGTACTTAGTTAATGTATATTTTTAATAATTAAAATTTAATTTAATTAATTTAATTAAAGTAAAAAATAATTATTTTTTAATAATTCAATTATAAAAAAAATAATAGGTCACTAAAAGCAGTTCACCATACTTTTTTGCAACAATTTTGAATTGCTATCGGCATACTTATTTTTGAAAAATTGATATTATAATATGATATTAATACATGAGAAACATCAACGATTGGTTATAAAAATAGAGATAAAATAATATCGTATGGAGATACTGTGCTGAACCAAATATTTTTTCATGAAAAAGTATCATTATTCCAATTTACAATCATTACAACAAATATTTTGTAATATGGCTTTTTCAGCCATAAGCAACATTACATATCTCGTCAAATATGCAAATTATTTCTTATAAAATGAAATGAGAAAATATCTCCATGAGAGACTTCAACAAAACATCAATGGTGTTGACATTTCAAAAAGATCCTCGATGGAAATAGACAGCTCTCTTCTAAAAGAAGTTTTCGTTGTTCTTGACTTCCAACCATAATTATAACATAATACACATAATTTAATATAATAAATATTTTTACACATGATAATTTCTACACATATGGTACTTAAGTGTAAGTAATTAACCAAAAATATTTAAACTTAACTTGCAAATATGTTTTAAAGGCGCTTGAAGTAACTGACAATAGTAATCGATAAAGGTAGTACAAGAATATTCTTATGGAATACATAAAAATCATTATAGAATAAGTGAGTCTTTGTCTAGAACAAGATATATGGAAAAATCATAAACCTATTCATTAATTTTTATCTAACATTTTTACAATACTGCCAAAATCACAGTTTTAATTACAAAGAGAACCAAGCTTTCATATCACACAAAATTTGTTTTAATAATGTAACTGAATACTACATAATTTAATATCATGTTGCATTGATCAACATATTAAATAAATGCTCTGTGAGACTGCAAAATATCTAACAGAAACCAAAACCAAACCATTGTTAGCGACACAAAGCTTCTTCCTGTTGAACCTAATATAGAACTATTTTCATAATCAATTTATTTATTAGATAGCTGTCACTACAAAACGCTTTGTCTTTACTGCTGTTTTATATTAGTAAAATGTATTCACCTAATTCTCGACATGGGATGTATATATCTTCCTCAGGATCATAATCAAAGTGCGCCTTAACATGTAAGACATTAGTTTCTCTGTGCTTCGGCCTCTGCGGGGCTCCCGTCACCACAGCGGGAACAACCAGGAAAGTAAGCGTGCCGGACATGCTTCCCAGCAACTCACACACCTCGTTCACAGATTTGCCTCGCATCTCGATACCGTTTACCTCTAACACCTGAAAATTAATAAATCACATTTAAAGTTACCAATGAATGATAGAATTCTTGCAGAAGAAATTATCGATTGAAATAGTTGAAAAGAATATATATCAAAGACATCATTCATCAACATAATAGTAAACAATTGAAAGACATACAATAACAGTAAGCATCTATAATGTACGTAAAATAAACACAGAGTACTTATTTTATAGTTACTGGTCGGAGTTAGATATTGGCAAAATGCAATGGATTCTCCATATGAGCACATATTAAAATACATCTTCAGTAATGCTTGAGGCATTTCTATTGGAAGATGGTAGCCTAGCAGAATGGTGACATTATTTAGTGCATCCAAGCGTCATGACCTTAGTGCAAGCTGTTTACTGCTGAGAGTATTTTACATTATTTGTATACTTCAACAGTCACCTTCATCCTCAGCTCATCACTTTGTCCACTATGGCCTCCCCTCATTTCCTCAACTCTTCTCACTGAGCTGCGACACACAATCTAATGTCATCTATCTCTTTTTCTTAGACATCACTGAAGTCTCTTGTTGCTTTATCCATTCCAACATCCTCTTTGTCAACTATTATTTGACATCGGACAACATGGTCAGTACATATTCCCATTAACTGAGAAAACAACCTTTGTTTGACTGTGGATGAATTCATGTTTCATATCTCTCAGTGCTCTTCCAACATGGTCAGTACATATCCCCATTAACTGAGAAAACAACCTTTGTTTGACTGTGGATGAATTCATGTTTCATATCTCTCAGTGCTTTTCCAAACCTCAAATAATCTCTCTATGCTTCTAGAAGACTGTTGCAAAGTGTGTTTGATCTTTTTAATTGTGTAGCCAAGTAATTTTGTAACATGTGTTCTACTTTATCTATTGAGTCAATGTTTGACAGATTAATTAGATTGATATTATGTTAATTGTCAAATGTGATTACCTCATCTCCCTCGTGTAACAATCCAGATTTCTCAGCGGCACCTCCCCTCACCACCCTACCAATTATAACAGCATCTCCTTCATTCCTAACAGTAGCACCTACAAACAGAAAATGAATCATTTAATATTATATATGTATATATTCATACATAGCATGTTCTCATGCCTTCCTTTAACCATGATGCTTTCCTGCAACTACAGATATTGACACTGCATTTCATTTATTTTATGAATTTTATGAAAATTTAATTCAAGTAAAAATCATCAAACTGTTAGAACATGACTTTAACATTGTGGTAAGAGATTTGAGAACAGGATGGAATTAAAGTAGGTATTGATGAGAACTAAACTGTGAGAGCAGGTCTTTAATATTGAGGTGGGAAATAAAAGATAAGATGGAATTAACATATTGAAGAAGATGGATGTATTATGGACTCATGAATGAGGCGGATCATTGGCACCGCAAATGTAACAGTGAACTAAATGCCATTTTTGGAAACTCTGACATCATAAAAAACATTAAGATTGATGAAGAAAAACATAAAAAACATTAAGGCTTAGATGGGCAGGACATATATAATGAGATTAAATGATAACTATGTTAAATCCCTAACTATCATTCAACCGCAAGGATGCAGTAGTGTTGGAAAAGCCGAGGTGAATAGATGGTATGAACAAGAATGCAGCAGCATTAGTGAGAAGATGAAGAATGGTAGCCAGGATAGAACAAAGTGGGAAAAATTGGCTTGATTCGATGACCGGGGGCTGTTGAGCTTATGGTATTGATTATAATTAAAGAAGAAGAAGGATGGTCATTCCAAAGTAAGGCCATCTGGCATAAAAATAATTTAGAGAATCTATTGCTTTCATGCGCTCTAGATCAACTACAAAGGGATGACAGGCAGTCACATATCGCATGACTCTATCAAACACAAAACGGAGGGATCATAACGCCAATTTCTGAGAACATCTTAAGTGAAAATCTCGGTATAAGCAGATCATCTTGATCCATCTTCTGTGCTCCAGTGGCTGATGGCCATTTGTGAAGGCTGAATTAATTTAAATAAACAGCACATTTATGTATAGAGCCGAGAGAATTCATTAGTTATAAAAGACAGCCGCCAAGTTCAATTATGGGTATAATTTATACAAAATAAGAAGCTGAAGTCCAAAAATCGAAAAAAAAATAAATTAAAAATTAAGTCCAAATTTATTCTTTCCAACTAATTCTTCTCAAATTTATATTTTATCAGTATTGATTGTACGAAGTTTAGAAAAAGGTCTGACAATGAAAATATAACGGAACATCACATAAAGATCTATTTACTCAAGCTGCCGTTTGCTAACCATAATAGAATGTAGTGCAAAAGCATATAATAAATTACCAAGCAAGATAAGTATCAAATGCAGATGTATTATTGGATATTTTACAATAAGTCAGTACCCTTGACATGAATCCATGTATTTGACATTATGTAAATAAATTAACCATTACTATCATCATGAATTTTTCTTTACAATGCAATTTTACCGTAAGAACAACATAAAAGAATAATAATCATTCATTTACAGAGTGACATTTCATATACAAAGTCCACTGTGATGATATTTATAATACAAAAAGCTGTCATATTGTGTGATGTGAAATGAATCTGTATTCATACATAGGCATCTATTGATTGAGATATTTCGATGTTATAATTTACATGTACATAACATCTCACTATTTCCCGATAGACAGGCTGAAAGAATGGAATGGCACTTGTCTCTATCCTGACATACATTTCTTACTCTCCACATTCATGTATCTCGTCATACATACACAATAGTTGAAAATACTCTTAACAATTGCCTTCATTAAATAGTTTGGAAATAAGTTCTTCTAGACCTTTCTCACACCACTCTGTCAAGCATAGTGACACTGTTATTCTTTCATTTGCCATCCCTTCTACCCTATCTCAAATTTGCATGCTGTTTATGATTATTTTTATTATTTATTGTATGATTTATACAGTGTTGTTTCGTGTTTAAAAATCACCCCAAGAGCGCTTTTTAATAAGCCTTCCTTTCATTCAGGCACTTTCTACACATCTTCTTAACAATCTCATCTCTACTGCATTTATGCTTCTTTGTCCTTTTTAGGTATTGTAAATATCATGATTATGGAGTGTATTACACCATTAACCTTTCTATTGACAGTCACCATTCTATTCATATCACCCTTCTATTAATACCTTTGGCCGATTTACTGTCTCTTGCGAACATACTTCCAAGATAAGTAAAATCAATTAGTTGTTAATTAATTCAATTTCAATTCAAAGTTTACAATAGTATGTAATTTATTTTTCTTTACATTGCAAAGACAATTAATCATCAATCAAAATGAATTTGGAAAATTTCGATAATAAATTCTGCATTTTAAATGTATCTATATTAATGTGAAATGAATGGAATAATGTAATGCAATTAGGTGGATCTGGGTCAGAGATATAAATCTGTGAGAAACTGTAATAAAAATGGTTCAATTTATAATTATTACAACATTGTGTAGAACCTTGGTTAGACACTACAATTATATCTTTACTTTTTAATCTAAATGGGATTGCCTTCATTCATTAGTGTGATGTAGTATAATTACGGTGTTAGAAGTTCCAAAGAATGGCTCAGTACATCTTTGCTTATAGCATTTTACCTGTAAATAACTGATTATTCTGAATGATTTTGATTGACAGATCTTGAAGAGACCAATGTTAAAGATAGACGGAAGCACAGATTGCCATTACCATCTCGTCTTGCATTAGAATGATTTAGAGAATATATTGATTCTCATCAACTGTAAAGTGGTAGCGTAGTCTTGTTTAACTACCAATAACAGTAGCCTGAAGAATCTGTGACACCATAAAATAGTATTGGTGCTAACATCGATGGAAATGAAACTTGAACATCCCAGAAGAGGAGCAAAAGTAAATTGTTGAAAAAAGATCTATTGAAATAAAATAAGATCTAAAATGTGTAGTAAAACGTTATTATTATTATTATTAACATGATATCACCTCAAGGGCGCTGTGAAAAAAATATATAAAATGTTATATGACAGATATAAGGAAAGAATGTAGAGCGGGTGCGATCATTGTTAAAAATTAAGAAAATTTGTGTTGAGTATTAAGAGCTAGTACATCATCATCATCATAAACTCAACAACCCTGGGTGGGGCTTGGCTAAATCAAGAAACCTTCTCCACTCTATTTTGTCCATGACTACTGCTCTCCATCCTCTCAGGTCCAGCGTCGCTGCATCCTTGTCAACACCGTCACCCGCCGCAGCTTCTGTTTTCCAAAACATTTGTGTCTTTGCGGGCAAGTGATAATCAGACATTTAATGTTGTTATCACTCATTCTCTTTATATGGCCACCTATCTGAGACATGCTCTTAATACTCTGTATGATGTCAGATTTTCCAAATACGGTCTACAGCATGTCACTGTTACAGAGCGAATGGATGCAAAGAAATGAGTACAGATGATTTACAATTCAAATGTAGAAGGTACGAAGCACATTGGCCTTCTAAAAAATCATGGTATGTTCAGGATCAACCATATTATAATCGATCGCTGTTGAAATAATTTCTCTTAGAAGATAAACCATTGACAGAGTAAGGAATATAGACATAAGGGTAGGTTAGGTTAGGTTATATCAACCATATTAAAATCGATCGCTGTTGGAATAGGATCTCTTAGAAGATAAACCATTGTAAAATATTGTAAGACAGAGTAAGGAATATAGAAATAAGGATAGAATTTAGAGCAAATGTGAGCATTACTGATGAAATCAACCAATATTTTAATCAATGGCCCTATTTGTATGTCAGGATCAGTGGCGGATTTACCCCTTGAGAGGCCCGAGACGCAGTCTGATATTGAGCCCCCCCCTCCTCCCTACAAAAAATACATTTCTTGTAGGGAGATATATGCACTCATTTCCTCATCACTTTGGAGTACCAGAGATAGAGTACTTGGAGTGTTTTTTAAACGTGGTTTCCCCAGCAAGCCTAGCTCCACGATTAACAATAACACAAATAAAAAAATATATGCAATATTATTCTTAAATTTACAGTAGTGTGAGATCTTTTTGCAAACTTTATTTATTGCCATGCAGGAGTTGAAAGATTTATGGACAGGGTAAATTAATAAGGGTTTTGAAAAGGCTCGTAGATAATTTTATCATTATTTTTGTAACATATGAAGTGTATGCGATATCTGGTAGGCGTAAAATATTACGCTCACTAAATTTTGCATCGAATCGAAGACTGCTTTTGAATATTCCCTCTGCAAAATGTATTCTGATTCACGCAAAAAAATCGCAGCGAGTTGTAAAGAATGCATTATAAATTATAATATTTTAGAATATCTAATTTATGAGTAAAGACTGGATCTGGAGGCTCCTTGATTTAAAAACCCGAGGCGCGCGCCTCATGCATCTCTATGGAAATCCACCGCTGGTCAGGATAGAGTAGTGTGGTGCTCGATCCTCACTACCAGCCCGTTCTGAGACTCAGCTCGATAGTGTATTGTATTGTAATTATTAATTTAGAAATTGTTACCTAGAGGTTCATTAGTCTTCTCAATCTTAATTATGGTAATGTGTTCTCCAGCTTCCACGTCGTGTAGCTCGCCAGAAGGTAAAGATAGAGGCCCGGCATCAGGCACCGGTGTGTGTATCAATTTGTTGGGTATAACATGGTTCTGTAATGCATAAAATTGAACCAGTTTCATAACCTCTAAACTGCATTAGAAATTGATGTTAAAACATGCATAATATGATTGTTGAAATAATGCCACACCTTATGAGAGATGGGTTCCAGATTTGACGCCCGGACCATGGAGGCGGGATCCACGATGCTGGCTACTTTGTCGTGCGCAAACAGCAAGGAGTCGAACCAGTCTCCGGAGAGCAGAGAGCTGAGCTCGATAGCTGCTGGCAGGCTGCTCTTGTTCAGTACCTCTATACACTGAAATTGATATTTACAATTGATCAATTTATATCCAAACACTTATGATATAACATTGCAAACGCCTTTCCTTATTTTTGAATCTGTGTTTTTGGTTTGTGTTTTCTTGAATTGTTATAAGCTGTATTAGTTTATGTATAATTTTAAGATCCCAATAAAGTGTGTGAGGACGGTGGGATGGACAGAGAGAAATTTAAATAGTATTATTAAAGATAGTAGTGAGAAATCGACATCATTGAACATCAATATCTACAACGATTTTGGCTATGCGGTGGACCTCTCTCTCTCCCCCTTTCTCTGTCTATCATAACAGTGCGCCGCATTCGATAGCCTGAATTGTTTTTTATGTTTATGCTACACATGAGACACCACCATCTGTCTGGGCTGTAACATTCTATGCAGTTGAATATGTAAATGATGTTTAGTAGTAGGAAGAAAGAAAACTTTCAGTTCTAGTTACAAAAGATCAATAAATCCATTTCATGTGATATACATACTTAATGGTGGTTATGCTTCAGGATATCTACCACTCCAGTCCAAAGTGAATGTGTTATTTTTGTTTTTTTAGATACATACTCCATCTTGATGTACATTCTTTGCCTCATTCGCATTCGGTCTTTGCGGTGATTACGGTTACGAACTTCATTTATTTGTTGACACCATGTTTTCCTTGAACAACCCCTCTGATTGTAATTGTCTTCTACATTTATATAATAAATTATCCTTCCCAATATTTTCAATTCTTTTTGTAAGTTACACTTATATTCACATTATATGCATTCCTTATGTCTGCAATCCTCATTCTGTCATAGAAATCTTTAATGAGATTTTATTTAAACAGCATTCATACTTTCATTATCTTTTATTTTTTTCTTAATATTTAATATCTTTGTCTTAACTATCAAAAAAAAAGGTAAGAGTATGGATGTAATCCTACCGATTTTGTGAGATTGGCCGCACGCCTGTCCACAGGTGCAGTGAGTGGTCTGTGTCTTCTGACAGCGGCCGCGTGGAGCGCCATCGCTGTGGCCAGCGGTGCTCCCCGCAGACGGCGTGACGTGGCCCCCATACGGACACCCAAAGTGACCGCTCCGCACTTCGTGAGGGTCTGCTGGAGGCGTTGGAGTGCTGCCTGCAGTTCGCCATACTCTGGAAGAAGGAAATTAAGTTTTAGAATTAATCATACAATTTCAGCACTGGAAAAAGATAAGTAAAAACAACAGTGACAAAGCATTAGTTACATAATAAAATACTTTTGATTTATTTTATTCAAACTTTTTATACACAATTTAACCTACTAGTGCAAGGGGTGTACCAGTTGCTATTAGAAAAACTCTATCTGCTAACTTTACACTTAGCTTTAATATTAGAGGTAAAGATTATGAAGCCAAAATACTACTACCTTAGACTACAATGATAAAAATGTTAAATTTATTATATTAAAATATTTGTACCTTCGTATTGCATTAAAGATTTAATGAATTTAAAGTTTTCTACAAATTTAGTATTAATTGTCATTATTCATGCATTATTTTTTATAATTATATTATTACATATTATTTTTTGGCTAATCATTATTTTATATATTATTTGCGTTCCTTATCATTATTTTTGTGCTACTACTACAATATTATAAAGTAATTATTATATTTTCTTTGGTGCTAAATAGTACTGTTAAATAAATAATTAAATAAACTTGACAAGAAAGAGAATGAAGATATGAAAATTTTGCTGGAACAATTTAACTACTCTACTCAATGATTTTGGAACTGGATAGCACCTTGATTATATTGTATTCCTTTTGCAAGAAAGAATTTTTCTTTGGCACGGCAACAATTCATAAAATATTATTTTAAAAGTATTACAGACTTAAAAAGGTTAATTACCATGAGAAGGAAGATCTAAACAGAAGAATCCAGGTCCCACTAAAAACCACACTTGATCTGAAGGATAGGGTGTGAAAATAACTATATTATACTAGACCTTGTAAAAATTTTATATATTTTACATATTTAAAAAACATTTGATTCAACCTAGAACCACATATCTCTGCTGTGATGATGATGGTGATGATGATCGCATGCATAACATGCTATCGTTTAAATTATACTCAAATAACCAGACCTGAATAGATATGGTATTCCACAATCTTTGCCCGTTTCCCTCTTCCATTGCAGAATTTCATTTGCATTATACAGATGGCTGTATTATGGTGTCTGCAGCACAGGATACAGCATGCAAAGATAACAAGCCTGCCAACTGTTTACAAATAGCAATGTGCCGCTCGAAACAAGCGAATGTGAAATGCCATCAGCTCAATTGTTTGGTCAAACATGATTGTCCTAAATGATAACTATGCTAACCATGCCAGTGCCATACAGTATGGTATGGGATGGATATGGTTGATTGCCATACTTTATTACATTATTCTATTCAAATTCCTCATTGCCAGCCAGCCGGCAACTTCAGGGATGCCAACATTGTGAATTTTCAAAACATTTATTGTTGTACTTAGCATCAAACCGCTTCTCGATAGAAGTAGATAAAAAAATAGAATGCCACTTATCCCTAGCAATAATCACACCTCGGATAAACCTCATTTGTTACGATATTACCACTGTGCAAAGTTGTGGCGACATCATATTTTATATCATTATTTCGTAATCCTTGAGGGTGTTTATGCTACTCTTATCAATTGCTCCTTTCAGCACTTTAGGTGCAGGGCCATGAAGTTAAAAATTCTTTCTGGCTGCTGTTTGGGTAATTAATCAATAAATTTATCAATACAAGTGACGCATGTATTGACAAAAAACTTAATTTGTTTCCAAATGCAATTCGGGCATGTGGTGGGATAGCAGCCACATATTCCTAGCCTTATAAATATATATATATA
>JAPMAF010001314.1:0-11336 GCA_026537445.1 Silvatares holzenthali
GGACATTTGACAGATCATTCAAAAGGCATTAGGAATTATTAGGAATGCAGGCCTGTCATTAGGAATGCAGGCGTCAAGTTTTGTTAAGTAGTTAGGGATAGCGAAGTAAGTATGATTTTGAGGATGAAAGTAATTTATTGGAGATGCAGACTGATGGTAGTGAGGACTGATGAATTTTGAATGTTACCTCTTAGCAACACAATAAAGTATTATGTGTGGTGAAGAAATCTGTAGTTTGATCAGTTAGAGATTTTTTTAATCTTTGTTCGAAACAACGTTATTTTTTCGGATATGTTTTTTGGAAAGAGAAGAAGCGAGAATCAGCAATTGCAACAATATTACAATAATCAAAAGGAGTAGACGAATATTTCAAAAAATGTGTATTAAACTATTATATGTGGTTTGAATTACTTAATAAACACGCAATGAAGTCAAAATTAGGTGAAATAAGGCAAGGAAAGTTTATAAAAATTTATTAAATTCTGATTTTTTTCAAAACTTTTTTGAAGTGCACTATAATGCCCCTCGTCTGATTTGGTGTAGCCAGAGTTCGTCCAATACTTTTATTAGTTTCGGTGCGCACAGAATCTTTATGCATATGGCAATTTAATAATGGCGGTATGATGGCATGACGCCTGTTTTTCTATGGTCTTTTTGAGCTTCGTCTCGCGGTTGGATTATTGTTTCGTTTTCCGTTTGCAAGTGTTTGTTTTAAGAAATTTTACGGTTGGATTCGAATGAAATTCACACAAACTTTTAATTGTTGACGTGCATAAGTGTTAAGTAGAGAGGTTGCCGCTAATTCTTTAGCCCAGACAATGGGTCGGGGAAGGTATGTTATCCTGTTATTGATTATTCAAAATTATTTGTGTCACGATGTCTACAATTAACATTGAGTTGTTCACATATTAGTAGAGGTTCTATACGTTAGTGTAGTTAAGATTTATAACATTTGCTGTTTCCCGGGATAGGTGTATTAACAATCTTTCTTAGGTTTTGGATCACATACAAATCAAATAGGTATTTATACTCAAATGGAGGCGACATGGAACGCAGCGAATTTCTTTACTTCATTATTGTTTGTATTAAACCATTTTTATAATTAAAGTTGATACTGCACTGAGAAATGAACTTATAGCTTTTGATGATAGGTCTAAACTGAACTAGACATAAAATTGTATTTCTTTATCTTGGAATGTTTCAGAGATCGCAGCAGAAGCAGAAGTCGTCGGCGAAGCAGCGACCGCGGCCTGGGGGGTGGCTATGGCGGGCGTGGCGGCGGTGGTGGCGGTGGTGGGGGTGGGGGTGGGAGAAGAAGTAACCCGGGAGCCAACTTGCGAAAGCCAAAATGGGACCTCAGCAGATTGGAGCCGTTTAAGAAAGATTTTTATATTCCTCATCGTAATGTCATAAACAGATCGCAAACGGAAATCGAACAATGGAGGCGGGAAAATTATATAACTCTTCAAGGCAAAGATATTCCTGCTCCAGTGTTTGATTTTGACGAAGCCGGTTTTCCGGATTATGTAATGGATGAAATTGAAAAAATGGGTTTTAAATCTCCGACTCCGATTCAAGCTCAAGGGTGGCCTATCGCATTAGGAGGCAAAGATATGGTGGGCATAGCATCCACAGGATCTGGGAAAACACTCTCGTACATATTGCCCGCTATAGTGCATATTAATCATCAACATCGACTGCAGAGAGGAGACGGTCCCATAGTTTTGGTGCTGGCTCCCACTCGGGAACTGGCGCAGCAGATACAAGAGGTGGCCGATAGGTTCGGAAATACTTCCAAGTTACGCAACACCTGCATATTCGGCGGAGCACCTAAAGGACCGCAGGCTTCCGATTTGACCAACGGAGTAGAAATAGTCATCGCTACTCCCGGTCGTCTACTCGATTTTCTTGAAAGTAATCGTACTAATTTGAAGAGATGTACTTACTTAGTGTTGGATGAAGCGGATAGAATGTTAGATATGGGCTTCGAACCTCAAATTCGTAAAATTATCGATCAAATCAGACCCGATCGACAAACTCTGATGTGGTCAGCCACTTGGCCGAAGGAAGTCATGAATCTAGCTTCTGAATTTCTAAAAGATTATCAGCAAATCAATGTCGGGTCGCTCCAGTTGGCAGCTAATCACAACATTTTGCAGATCATCGATGTATGTATGGAGTATGAGAAGGAAACAAAGTTGAGTACCCTTTTGAAAGAAATTATGGCAGAAAAAGAAAACAAAACCATAATTTTCATAGAGACTAAAAAGAGAGTAGATGACATCACTCGTAAAATGAAAAGAGACGGGTAAATATACCTTTGAAAGCTCGTATGAATCTAATCCTAAAATGTTCTGAATATATACCGTAATATTATGTCGTTATATTTTAGTTGGCCTGCTGTCTGTATACATGGAGATAAGTCGCAAAATGAAAGAGATTGGGTCTTGCAAGGTATAAATGTCTACTGTTGGAATATGTACAATTTAATTTGATTGCAGTGTTGGAGATGATTCACACTTTATATTTTAATTTTCAGATTTTAGAACCGGCAAAGCACCAATACTGGTAGCTACTGATGTTGCCGCTCGGGGTCTGGGTAAGTATTTGTTTTGATTTTTTTTATGGTTTCGTTTGTTAATATTGGTCATTTACAAATTGACCACTAATCTTATACGGTAATAATATTATTTTACCAATGTGTTCTTATATTGCAATATTTTAAATTGACACAAATTTTGAATGTTAATTAGTTTTGCACTAAAAGTTATCACTTTTATTGTGAATTGTTTCTGACAATGGTGCTCCAAAATTATTATTCCACGCTAATAATAAGTATTACTTATGGACTAGTGGTTAAATTGTGAATAACATTACGTTTATGTTATCAAGTTTTTGCAGAAGATTTTTTTGTTTAGCTAATTTAGCAATTAGTTCTCATAGTTATATGATGAGCTCATTAGTAAAAAGGTTGTAAAGCATTTTTGAGTATATATGATGACATCAACAAGAATCCTTTGTGAAAACTTTTCATTATGTGTTTTTGTTCTTTTATTATTGTATTGAAAAAAAAATGACATGAAATGGTGGCATTTTCATTTATTATAAAATATGAATGAATGAAATATGTCATGCATTGCTTGTTGTTTTAAAGTATAGGAAATGTCTGAATGAAAGAAAGTTTGTAATGTTATCTTTCATACATGATTTAATAACAATAAATGAAAAATGTTAAAGATTTATCCTGAGGCACCGCACTTGGAACTCACAGTTTGGTGATTTCTTTTGCAGAGGCACAAGCACAGTGTGCGGAGTTGTGCCTCTCAGAGATTACGGAGTGGTGGATATGGTGGCCGGTGCTGAGCTGGTGTGTACGGTGTCGCGGGCGGCTAGCTCACCAGCGAACGCAGGCACGAGCACGGATCTAGCTATGCTCAGTGGCCAGTGCCCGGTGGCCAGGGCCCAGGGCCGCCACCACGGGCTGTGCCCGGCGGTCTGCCTGTGTGAGACTGTCCGCGCTGTTGGCTGGCCCCCGCACACCCAACTCCAACTCTCGCGCCGCCACACTTCACTATCTCTCGTGACACAGATGATGTAAGACCTCTTATATCTCTTACACGGGATCACTATCTCAACTGCATTCATGCTCACACTCTCGGCCGAGGTGTTTGTGTCTGTTCTGCTGCTCTGAACCGCTAGCCACCACCAGATACAGTCGCCGGTCGCATCTCAGCATCAGACATATCATTCTACTCTACTTGTGTTATCTACTCTACTGCTGTACTATACTGTGACTATTCTAGCGGCTTTTATCGGGTTTAGGTTTCTTTACATTGTTTGTTGATTCATTACTAAGTGGTCATTTGTTAATTTAATATATGATAATGTTGTAATTATACAATTTTCCTACACAATTTATTATTTTTTAAGATCATTACAATCATTATTTTGATACAATGTACACTATAAATATTTTTTAATCGGTCAACTTTTTGGCCATCACCTCATAAATTGCTGTGGATTTAGTTAAACAATATCGCTGCTCCTGGGTTTGTAGTTTAATCACAATTTTTAAATTCGTATAAGGATAATACTGTATTAAACATTTTTATATAGATAGAAAATATATTCATCCTATTATAATATTCGATACCAAACTAATTAATTACTATCAATGTGTGATATGTAGCAGCTACATAAACATTTTTATTCCACTTCTACATTTTAGGCTCAAATAAGAAATGGTGTCGGTTATGTGTGTGAGCTCTCTTCGTGCATACATTGGTTCATTTTACTTCCACAGTTTCTATACTTAGTATAATTATTCTTAATATAAGTATAACACGATTTTGTTTGAATGAATGATGCATCATATTTTTGTTAACACAGTACATACATATTACAGTACAATAGATAGTTATACATCTCAACAATGTCTAGAAATATTATATTAATGACTGCATAACTTAAATTATAAATTTGCATTATAAAAAAGTGTGTAAGTGAAAAAAAACTCTTTGGCCTTATTCAAAAATAAAAAAAAAAAAGAATGCATATAAATTCTGATTCGTTCTTTGCATGTTAGTTTTTGTGACAAGTGATTGTGTCATTTTTATCGTAATACCACATCAATATTCAACTAGGAAAAAACGATTAAAGTTGTTAGGTATGTTGGAGCTCGCATTGATCAATGGGTAGTTATTGATATCCTAAAAACCAACCAAATCGTGATCTCCAGGTAGTGTTCACAATACCATGTTACAAACGATGTCACAGAACAGATTCTGACAGAAATTGTGTCACTATCCCCAGACAGGACGGTTTTCTTTAAAATATCTGTAGACAACCCAATGTCAGCTGTGCAAATGGTGCAAAGGCTCCAATCCAACTACTAGTTGTGAGAGTTTAAAATGTTAGAGGAAGGTTACAGCCAATCTTCATTCTCACAGACCACTTTAAGTTTCAGCTTTACAACATGGCAATTGCAAATAAAGACGTTTTTAGGCTCTAGAACATTTGGTATCCAACCTATAACATGTAAGGTGACCACAACCTAAAAATCTCGTTTTGGTTGATTTGTTGGACATCAGCAAATATGTGTAGGATAGTGCCAGCTTCCAACATGCCCAACCTCTTTAATCATTTCTTCCTTAGTGAAATGTTGATGCGAGATAACCATAAAAACAACACATAATCACCTGGAAATAAAAAAGTCAATCAGAGCTTTTAATTTTGACAAATTATGCGTCTTTAAATTGTCACAAAATCAACATTGCAAAAATATAAGTTGCATTCCTGCTCATTTCTTGGTTATGGTAGTTGCATTACTGCTATTCTTTTTTTTTTATTTCAAAAGAAGAGACCAAACTAAATTTTTTTTTTCATTTGCAAAGTTTTTTATATTGCCAATAATTTTTAAGTTCTATGGATATCCTTAAACATTGCTGAGGTGTGTATTTTTGCGGGAGTTATTCTGGCATCCGTCTTAATATGCTAAACATGTCTAGGTTTTTATATCAAGTTAACATGCAAAACATTTCACTGTCTTGTACATATTCATATTTTCAACATTATCTTGTTGCTAACATTGAGTTCATTCTTGCTTAGTTTGACAGAATGTACAGAGTATGGTTAAACCACATCCAAAAAATATAAAATTGGGCAACAGATATTATTTTATTTTCACACTATTTACACAGGAGGTGATTCGATGAGTTCTGCTGTGCCTAGCGCAAACATGCCAAATTGAATTTTTATTCTTTTCACAGTAATATTTTAGTAATTCATCAGTTATGTGGTCTGTTGATTGCTATACATATGCCAGATGATGTTTCCATAATTATTATTTTTGTATGTTTCATTTGAGTTAAAAATTTGCATATTGATATAATATTGTTAGATGCAGAAATGTGATTAACCATCATTGACAATATTGTAATTTATTTCTTTTGAATATTTTAACATTTTATTGTAAATCAGGCTAATCTAACTAACTAAATCCACGTAAGCATTGATTCATATTTGTGTTATTTTTTTCTTTTAGTTAAATAAAATATCTTCTAAACCGTTTTTATTTTTTATCTCCACATATGAGACACTACTACCTTGGTGGGTCCTATAACATCGAGTATTATGTGTCTGTTAAATTAAATGAGTGAATCTTTTTTCTTATGTAAAATAACCTTTTTTTATTTTTTTTTTAAATAAATTACAAAACAAATTCTATTGATATTTCCAAACTATTGTGACTAACAATATTACATTTATATGTATCATTTATGATTTTTTTTTATTGCATTGGGCTTTCCTCAGTTACATATTCAAGGATGAGTATTTTCAAATGCTAATATTTTATTTTGTTTATTTCAGATGTGGACGATGTAAAGTTTGTGATTAACTTTGATTACCCCAGTAATTCGGAAGATTACGTTCATCGCATTGGAAGAACCGGAAGGAGAGACAAAACTGGAACCGCTTATACATTCTTTACTCCGGCGAATGCTCCCAAAGCTGGAGATTTAGTCGCAGTCTTGAAAGAAGCAAAGCAAGTTGTCAATCCTAAGTTGCAAGATTTAGCGGAAAGAGGAGGGGGTGGGGGCCGAAGTATGTATATATTGTATTTCATTAAAATCCTACTTTCTTACAAAGTTATTAAATAAAATTCTATTTATTTATTTCTGTACCTGAGGCCTACACAGTCAGTACATTTTGGACCGAACCGGTTTCCACAGTTTCTATTACTGCCCACATATTATCAGAGTGGAATTTGAGATCCAAGTTTTATGTAGAATTACAAATATTGTGAATAACACACTTGTAAGATAGAAACAAAGACCATGGGAAAAATTTATATCAGGTGTTAAATTATTATTTTTTTTATTTAAAGTTGTCACATTTGTAGATTTAAAAGAATATTCGTAATAATAATTTTAAATGAAATATTTACAATATTGGTATGAATAGATTGTAATCTTAGTATATCACTACTTTTCAAATTTAAGACTAATATTTTCAGGTAATTTATTTTATTGGGGCAAAAAAAATCAAATTGTAATTGAATATAATTTCAATATACATGTGATATATACCACTCAAATCTATATTTTCACGGCTTCAAGTTTTTTTTTAGTCAAAATTGATTGATTGCTGTCTCTCATAAGTAAAGTTATCCCAGTGAACATATCCACCATATTGAATTTATATAATTGATCCTTTTTACAATCAGGGTGAAAACTGTAAAAATATTGCATATTTTCTTAGATGTAACTTAGTGGTAATCCATTTTTGCAAATTAATATGTTTGGTTTTTTCGAAGTGAATTTTAACGAAGTTCAACGCATTTCGCAAACATATTAATATTAATTTGAGAAAATACTGCTTTATGATCCTATGAGAGTAACATTAAACTTTCCTTTAATATATATATATATTTGGTTGTTATTATAATATTGTTGTAATTCTTAATTATTTGTCTGTTTTAAAATCCACCAGCGATTCTTCTTATGTTTTCAAACCATCGTGTCATACTTTACTTCTTTTGTCCAATTTTAAAAACCAATAAATATTTTAATAAGCAAATATATTTCAATGAATTAATCTGTAATATACTCGTATTTAAAAGTAAATGTATTTAAATACATTACGTATGTGTCATTGCAAAACTATTAAGTATTATGCAATAAGCTTAATTCGACAGAAAATTCAACATAAATTGATGTACATATTGATGAATTTGTCCGACTCCTTTTCATTTGTAATTTTTGTGTCTCATATCCTATGGACTTTAATCGTTGAGTTTTCTATATGAGCAGAACAAAGGTAAAATGCTCATCAAACCAGTTTCCATTAATGAGATAGATAATGGTTACCTGAAAGCTACTAAATATTCCCAATTCTTAAGAGTATGAAGATTTTTTTTCAATTTGATCTAAATGGCGTTTATGTATTTTCAAACATTGAGGGGTAAATCAAATAGTCGATTGAAACTATTGCGTATATTAATCAAGAACGAAAATATTCAACTGTAATATATTTCATATTCGTAAAGCTTCGTCGCTTCTTTAAGCTACAGCCATATTGCATTCAAATCGATCGTTCATTAAAATCTTTTTTTATATAACCGCATTGATGTGGAGTTCGCTTGCGAAATATGAGATTGCAATTTCCTGTACTATTTAAATAAAACACATTTTTTGCCAAGTCCTTTTGTTTACCATTCAATAGCTCCAACCTTGGCTTGGGAAAGGTTGCCATCATGTTACGCAACCGACCACTTTTGCATTATTGTGGCGCATTGGTTATTTCCCAAATTTGGGTAAAACTATAATAGGAAAATGTACGATTGCAGGGGTGGAGCCATTTAGCTGAGTATCAGGAAATTCTAAAACATACAACTTGTCCAAATTGTGTGACTTACTAAAACGCGGTCGCGATTTTGAATCTCGCAAAAGTGAAAAATAAAATAATTCACTCTTGTCTACCAAAGAAGTTATATCTCAATAGAGTAAATTCACGATTCAATATTGTATACCACATGAAATGAATTTATCATTGTCTCGTGACTAGATCTGAATAACCAGATTTATTTCCTCCTACTACACAGGATTTAGATGTGCAACAGCACTGAATGTTACAGATTAAGACTGATGGTGGCGTCGTGGTGTCTCACAATATATTACAATACACCATCATGCCACTTCCCTAGGAGATAGCCAAAGATGATCTAGCACCACAATTCGCTTTCTTGATATTCATTCATTGCCTCATCCACGTTCATATATCTCTTTATGCATGCTCTGCAATTATTACGACTATCGTAGTTAATTTTTATTTTAGTATTGTTTGCACAGGAATAATAATGCCAGAGTTGCAAATGTGTAGTGATGTCAAATGGCATCAGGCTGCAGACATGTAACTTGTGTTTTTACAACACTACGATTCCCAATAAAAACATCTCGTAATGAATTAAGAAAACGATTTTTTATAAAAAAAACTTAATCAGCAATTAAAATACTTAATTAGACAAATATTTACTTCTCATCGCGAAAAGTAATATAAACCTTTTGGTATAAAGGGATTAATATATTTCCTTATAAATATCTTGCAGTATTTTACTTAATATATTTATGAGCATGTCCATTTTAGTATATACTTAAGTTGAATTTAAAGTTGTCTGTATAATGTCTTCTGGTTGTACATATAATAATTTATGTTAAATATATGATTTTTTTATTTTGTCGGCCTCGTAGTCGAGTGGGTAAGACACTTAACTAAAGCGTTGGAGGAACGCTGTAGGTCGTGAGTTCGAATTCCGCCGGAGTGGAAAAAAATAAAATTGCATTTTTCGGTTCAGATGTATATATATGTAAGAATATATTTAAAAAAAATCAAAACAGCAAACAAATACATTTAAAACGTATATTCACTCAGGACTAGAAAAGAGTGGTAGATATTGTAACACACTGGAACAATACCACCGTTCAGTATTGTATGCACTTGAAATTGATTTGTTCACTTTTCGTGACTAATACAGCCAGGTTTTCAATCCCTCCTCCAACTGCTACACAGCATTTACATGTTCTATTGCACTTAATGTTACAGAAGGATGGTGGTGTCGTGGTGTGTCATGTAAATAATAAGAAAAAAAAATCTTATGAATGGCAATATATCAAAAAATGTCCTTATCTCCGGTATTTGCAACATATTCCCCTTAATTCAGTCATTAGGTTATTCTTAATACCTACTTCAAACTAATGTAATTAAGGTAATTCGACTACTTAATGAATTACCCGGTGACATTGTCATCTACCAACTACCTTGGACTACACTACTAAAGATACTAAATTTATTGTATTAAAATGTCTATCAATTGATTTTTGAATTTTAAATATTTTTATATTATTTAGGTATTATTTTTAATCATTTCTTATGATTAATAAAATAAAAAAATGTGTTAAGATGATTTGGTCATGTAGAGCCAATGGGTGAATTGTATTGTAATATAATAATAAGGGTGCTTTGTATTTTAAATAATTGTATTGGAATGGGTGCATTGTATTGTAATTAATATTTAAAATAATAATCAATTCCTTGCAATGGTTTGGGCATGTTGAACGAATGGATACCGAGAGATTAGTATGGAAAAGTTACGATGCGAATGTAGAAGGTGTGCGACAGAGGAGCCGCCCAAGGAAATCATGGCATGAACAGATTAACTAAATTTTAATCGATGGCTCTTTCCGCAGTCGTAAAAATAGCAGAGTATGCATGAGAAGGTGTATGAATGATGAGGCAAGAGATATATGCCAGGATAGAATGGTATGGGGCTCGATTCTCTCTGCCTACCCCATATGGGAAACGGCGTGATAGTGTATAGTATTGTATTTTGTTGAATCGTATCGTATCGTATTGTATTGTATTGAATTGTACTGGCAATTTCATAGATCAAAGACCTATAATTATTTTTATGCTTATCATTGTTTTATATATTACTTAGGTTCCTTATCGTTATTTTTGTGCTAATATTAAAATGTAATTATTGTTTTTTTTTGTACGAAATAGTACTGTCAAATTAATAATTAATAATAAAATAAATAATTATTCGAAAGTGGAATCCTCCCTAGTAATGTTTTTTTGTTTAACACTGCATCCCCTAAGATGGCATTATACAATATAATATAAGCAAACTAACATTGGGAGATCGTTGTGTATCGAAGTTTAATAGAAAGACGAGGATAGTTCGAACCCTAGAAGTATTACGGAAAGGTTCCCATGGTAACCCGACACCAGAGGTCCAGCGGGCAGATTTCACTTTCAAAGGAATTCATGTTGGGTAAATTATATGGATTCATCGGGTAGCAATGATCGGGGTACATTTTTTAAACGTGATTTTACATGTACCTACTTTGCACAAACTTTTATTAAATGTAAATATAATACAATACATCATCATACCGCTTCCCCGTAGGGATAGACAGAGAGGATCAAACGTCCTATCTTGATATATAGTTCTTGCCTCACTCACGTTCATAAATCTCCTCATACATGTGTCGGCCTCGCGGTCGAGTGGTTAAAGACACTTGTCTAAAGCGTTGTACGAACGCTGGAGGTCGTGGGTTCGAAGGCCAGAGTGAAAAAAATAAGCAAATAAAAATGCATTTTTTTATTCAGATTTTAAATATATGTGTAAAAATATATTTAAAAAAAATCAAAAAACAACAAAAAATGCATTTAAAAATGTATATTCACTCTGGACTGGATAAGAGTGGTAGATCTTGTTTCGCCCTGGAGCAATACCACCGTTCAGTATTGTAAGCCACGTGAAATGGATTTATCCA
>JAPMAF010001315.1:0-11335 GCA_026537445.1 Silvatares holzenthali
TTTCTTGACCACAACATAATAAGTAGGTTTACTTTATTCATATTTGTACACAATGAATGTCTTAGATTTAGTCGTTGTGAATAATATTCTTCAATGTCAATTGTGTTGCAATAATAATTTATTGTTCATTTTGCTCAGTACAATGCAACATTTTCTTCATTTCGTTATAATTTTGTTCGTCCAAGAGAAGTTTGCCATATTCGGACCGAGCAGCGCGTTGAGCATTCAACACGGTTCATGAATGAACTGCGGCAAAACCTGTTCGTGTAGGCGTTATTATTTTATGTCTCGTATTTGCATACGCTAATGTATTTCACTCTTACTCTCTCGTTTATCGATCCAACACAGTATTGCTTCGAATTTTATTAATGCTCGCAGGGACGATGATCGTCTGATAAATTAAATTTATAAATAACAATTTCCAGAAGCTGTTAGCATGATTTCTCAAAGTTATATTTTAATTTCCATTATATATATGTTTTTCTATCAATCAGGGCTAACGACCTTATATCCACAATATTTTTTATGTTATTCCTTCTATTACCACGTCTGTATTACTATTAAGTGTCTATATCTATAAAGTATTTAGATTCTATAAAGTATAAAATTATGTTTCTTTTTTTAGCCACAACCAATTTAATTATTTCATATCTTTTTACATATTTAAGCGGTCTTGAGGTGATTTTTAATCAAGAAACAGAGCTATATAAAACATCCAATAAATTAATAAAATACAGAAGGTGTTTACGAATATTTTTGAACATGGTCAGTTTATGGCTGAAACATGTTGAATTATATAAAATAAATAAAGTGATTGTGTCTAAGGAAGATTAAAAAACAGAATTTTATTAACATTGGAGAACAACAAAGTTACCAAAGAAAAAGTGAAAACCATTATGTTTTGCAAGATGCAATCCTTGGAGAACATTTTATTACCGATTATTGAATGCATGGTGGCGTTAAGCCTGCAGCCACTCTTCTATCAATATCTTTGATTGATCTACCATTTATTTTACCTATTTCTAGATACGTATTATAAAATCGTTCACTTGTTCCAGACACTCGTTGTTCTTAAAGGTCCTATGTAATACTTATACGTTTGTACGTGTATTTTTTGCGTTTAATTTATGGTGAACTACTAAGACCCCACATGTATATTTAAAGATACTCCATAATCAGAAGTGAGTCATTCATCTGATCTATAATAGGACGTTCGGAATGCCCTTCATTAATTAGAGAACAGATTGAAGGCAAGTGTGATGATACAGTTAGATTTATACCGTTACCATCACGGAAGTTGTTATCAAAGATTTACATTACTGATTCCTCTGAGTGCCGTTTCGGAAGAGCCACTCGGTATGTCATTGTGTATCATCAATTTGAGGTAGATGTCATAATAAGATCAAATAGATTACCAAAATATTTATTTTAATAGTTAGCTCGATCATGGAATTATCTACCTATATTTATACCACCCTCTCAAACTTTTCTCCCCACTGTTCAAATTATTGGGAAATATTTTTATAAGATGTATATGTGCAAGTACTCTAGAAATACATTCGAATTAAATTCGAACCATTTATTCTAAAACTCCCTTCTTAATTAGATCGTGTAATGCAAACAACATTTATTATTATTTTAATATATTTTTATATAATTCGGCTTAAAATATAAATATAGTGAATTATACTATATTTTATTGCAAACATCCTGGTCGTTTTCATCTTTGTATAGTAGATGAATAAGGGAAAGCAGTAAATCTACAATGGAGGATTGTATTAGTAAACTGCGTAACTTATGTGTTGTAAAACCCAAAACTCATCCCTCGGTCCGATATACATTTTTAATTTATCATTAGTTTATACGGAGAGTATAATAACACTAATGCTACATTTTTACTACGGAAAAACGGGCATATTTGAATATTTTCCCTTCAACTCAAAAGTTTCTAACCCTAACCTTTTCATATAGTTAACAGTGCATGTTGAATGGTAAAACATATCCGTTGAAGTGACATTGTATTTTTAGTATAGTCTTTGTGCTTATGAACAAAAACTTCCCTTATTCTATATCCAGTAGAATATAATATGTAAAGCTATTCATCCGGCACAACATCCAAGTTGTCCCATCACGGCGAGGCGGTAGAAATTGTCCGACATGGCCTCGGTGCTTGATGCAAAATAAATAACGTTATTTTACGTTACTAGATACATATTGTCGACATGCCGTCGCTACCAAATTCTGTAAAGGTATTAAATATTTAAATGAAGATTCAAGATTGATCACCTCACGTCTGTAGCGTGATCTAATATGAATATGAAGACCGATTCTGAAGTTCCTGCAAAGAAAACGAGACACGATCCGGGTGTTGGGTGAGAATGCGAAATTCGAAACACGCCACTAAGCCACGATACTGGTGGTGGAATACTAAAGCGAGGAAGACCCTGACAGGTATCTATCTGTTAAGTAGGATATAAAAAAGTTCTGTACTTCGTGTGGATCAAATTTATGGTTTTCTATCCGGAGAACTATTAATATTGAGAGGGGGAACAGAATAGAGATTCGAGTACTAGTCGGATGTTTAATTGCTTAAACGCTTCCTGAAACTCCCTACCAGCAGGCTGAGATCCCAATTTGCGTTTAGAGACGCGATCTATTACAATACATTACACGTAGTTAACGTTCGGATCAAAATGTCAAATGAATCACTTTCACTATCATTCTTTTACTCCGCCCTCTTCGTGATGTTATTCATTGGTGTGATTCCAACTGTGTTGGAAATCAACAAAAAATTTATTCAAAACTTATTTTCTTAAAATTGGCATTTTTTTTTAAATATTTGTAAAACAATATCACTGTTTCTGTTTAAAAGAAGAGTGGATGAAGACCACTACAAGTATAAAAAATGATAAAAAACACCGTACATGCTGAAATAATTGAAGAAGGCATGATCAAATAGAATGAAAACAACGAATATCCACAGGATAGGTCAATTGAATAAGAGAAATATGGAAATACCGGTAAAGAGGGATTTTGCTTGATACGTATGCGATATGTGCCGGTGTTTCTCGACATTACAATGTCTTTAAAATGTAAATAGAAAACTAATGGTGTTTTATATAGGAGCGTTATATAATGGAAATGCAATTTTCCAATAGTTTGCGAAACCGTTATTAGTAGTACTGTAACTGTACAAACATTTTGATGAAGCATCCAAATAGGGTGAGAGCTTGCAAATCTAAAGCCAAATTATTATTGACGGAAGTAAACTCAATGCGAGGAAAGCGACTGACAATATTCGGCTTCCGGATACATGGTGATTTTACCTTAGATGCACGCTGTAAGCTCTTATATGGATGCCGTTGCAATGATATATACAGCTTCAGTGTTTACAATAGTGGAGAGATGTTTGTAGACACCAGTTCGGTTTGGCTGATGATATCACATACAAAATAGGTGCTTTACAATATTAAACAAAAAATAATGATTTGTTTCAAGTGTTTAAAGAGATCGACATCCATATAGATAATACAATCATCAACCAAGGAGTCCTCGACCGAATAAAAGTTAGTGCATAGCTCACAAAGGTTTTCTTCTAACATGATTAACTCCTCTGGCTACTTTTTTTTTGTTACGTACCTCTTAAAATGGTAAGATATATGAATGTGGTAAGAATTGCATAACAGGATTATAGATTTTTTAAATGAAAGAAGCTTCTGTTTTAATGAAAATGAAAAGCATGCAAACTTTTACAAACAACTCGGTAATACTCTCATATACTTATATTTATAAATATTTCTTAACAAATGAATTTCGGGAAACATTTTCCAGCCTTTGCTTTAGACATTTTGATTATTTCCAGCATATTATTAAAGTTAAAAATTCTTCGTAAAAACGCTCAACGCCTATAAATAACACTAACCCCACTCAACGGAAATGACAAAGGTGCGCTCCTTATTATTTATGAAAGTGTTTATAGATGTTCACTTACCAGAGTACATCGTACACAATGTAGCGGTCGTATAACATCTTGCCGAGTTGCGCAGGTAACCATTGTTGACATCGCCATACCAAATTCAGCCGATCCATAGTACGGAGAAGTGTAGAGAGCAGGTGATATAAAGGTATAATTTGTGGTCATGTCAAGCCTCGAAATCGACCCGAGCCTCATTGTCTGGTTGACCCAGGACCCGTTGGTTTAAATATTTGACGTTAGATACCGCACGACGGCCTAATTACACTTGACAACTTGCGCTATATGAAGATGATACGAGACACTTTATAATATTTAAGTGCCTGGAAGAAATGCCTCGGTGTAGTAAGTATCTATATCAAGAATGCGATACTACTATAATAAACCCTCTTATAACCATTCGGAACTGATTTTAAAACGTAACAAATGGAGAGCATTTACCATGTTGAACTTTTTTTCATTAAAATTATTACCTAACGTTCCGATACTATTTCTTTTAATAGTGCCCTTTAATCATACATTTCTAATACGAATAAAACCTTGGTTCTTTGATTGTACTTGAAATAATATCCATTTTATATTCACGTTATACAATATTTGTACAAAAATATAAAAGAATAAATTCTACATATAAGAATGACTACTTCTTTTTAAATAAAATGTTGTAATTTGAGAAGCCAAATTTAATTTAAAAATTGGGATGAGTGCTTTCATGAAGGGATTACGGCAGTAGTGAACAATACCTAAGGGAATATAATATATGTATGTATAAAGCTGTAAGAATGAATTTATACCTATATATAAGATGGTTGTTATATATAGGTATATATCCAAGAGAGCTCCGATTTGAAGTGAATGAGAAAATTTTACAACAGGATTATCCTGATAGAATTAGATATTTGTAAGATGATGATGTAATATCTACCTTTAGGTTCATTCACATTGTGCTACGTAAAAATGTATTTATATTTTGTTAAATATGATTTTTTATACATGGTATAAAATATAATGCCTAATTTTTACAAAAATGTTATCTTTTGTGATTTTATATCAATTATGAAATGTCGTGTATAATGTTGGCTATTTTTACCTTATTAGCGCCGTCAAAGTACAAAAGTTTTTAGTCTTATTTTTTTGTAATTTATCGATTCGCGACATTACTTTAATATTTGTTAGTCTGTATCTTCTGAGCATATTTCTAAACACTCAATCAACTCACACTTAATCAACTCAGATTTAAATCGCCAGTCTCTTTATTGTGATATCTGTAAGATACATAATTGTACTCCGTATGAGTGGAAAAATAAATGACATTTCACCATACTAAAAAATAAAGATTTTTTTGATTATGGTTTCATGAAACTTCCTCAAGATGTATATTTGACGTTTTTACTTAGCATATAATTTCCATGAAATTATTCCAGTTATCATCCCATGTATTTTCTTAGTAAATGATATTAATATTATCTTCTAAAAACACTCATTTCACTCTATCTCTATTTTTTAAGGGAACTTTTCTATTATTATGAATTTTGATTTATGGGATTCAATGTAAGTTTTTACATATATTCGATACTTTATTAACAAATGCTTTTATAGTACCGACCACAAATATGGTATCATCTATATACTGAAATTGTCATTATAATCATACATTTTAGATCCTACTTTATTGGGTTATTTATTCAAAGGTCTGTAAATCGTGCAAATACTGTTTAGTTTATTTCATTAATGCTGTAGATTGATGTTTTAACTTTGTATACTCATTTTCATTATTTTTCCCTTCCGAAAAACATTTCAAATGTAACGTGCTCACCGATCATGTGAAGGCATATTGACACCCGTCGAATATGCCGACATGTTGTTTCCGTTGAATGTAATAATTATTTTCGGACGCAAAATACACAAAAATCGCTTTTACAGTGGGTTACATTTATTTGGGAAATGCCTACTGTACATGTTAACTAGAAATTCTTTATTTAGAGAATAAAATCCAGAAATACATTGATATCTATCCAATCATACAACATTAGATATGCTCAATTGGCCTGGTCACCTAATTAGTGACTAATGACTTTTTAATGACCACTTAACTTCAACAATAAACTTATCTGTTTATTTGTTGACCGAATTGTAACAATAAAACACACCTGTCTACGGTGCGGTTTCTCACTTAGTACTTAAGCTAGCACAGTTTCACACCATAGTCAGGCTGTTTCTTTCACACAGAGAGACTCGCCCTGGAGATGGACACTGCAATGTTGTCCGAAACGTTGGCAAACAAAATGTCACAAAATGACATGACTACCCAAAAGCCTTTGACTTGCGAATCTTTTGGTCGTGAAAGCCTACAAAAATACTAAAGCTACTCAATTTCAATAAATAGGCATGTTTTTTGCACTATTGAATATCTTCACTTTAATTTCTGACAGTTTGAAACTATTTACGTTTTTTTAATAAGTTAAACAAAATATGAAGAATTTTTAATTATTACGCAAATTCTTAATGCGAAGGAAGGAAATTTTTCGTTTGGCTTGTAAACTGGACCAATAAGTTATAATTGAATAATTATAATTTAAAAAATCTACCTTGCTCTGCTCCTTACGAGTAATTAAATACTAAGCGATGATCTCAACAATAAACGTAGGTCTGATTTTTTTTCAAACGTTAGGGCAACAGTTTTACATCAGTAAAATTATTTATTTTTCCTTATAGTTCCTGTAAAATTGTAGTACCGTAACTAAGTCTGCACCCCAGAATCAAATTACAGGTAGGCATTCGAAAATTTCCAACAATTCAAGAAGCAAACTTAACTAAGCGTGAGAAAACTTAACTAAGAGTTATAATGCAAATAAATGAACAAATAACACAAAGATTTAATTCATCAAACCGAACAGATTTGACTTCTTCACGGTAAATAAATATTTTTAGTGTATATCAAGTAAAAATATTAAATCTTACAATTACTCACATTTTATATTCATATTAAATGACATGGAAAATAGTTTTACAAAATGAAAGCTTTTTCTAGCTAGCATTTCTTCTAAATTGTTTTCTTGGAAATGTTCAATTGCGACAAACCTAATTTTTGCAATAAAAACAATCTGGGAATTTTATTAGGTCGTGACATACTTCCCTAGAAGTTTTCACCGAGTCAAAACTTTTCAGTTTTGAATAAATTAAATGAAAAATATTAATGGTGACGTAGAGTATACTTCGAAACAATTTACCTGTATTATCTTCGCGTGCATTGCGGTTTAGGAATGATATGCAATGAATACCTTCCATTAATTGCTCTCTGCGTATACTTCAAATACAGGGTGCTATAGTATTTGTATTAGAAAAACTTTAAAAATAAATTAATTCTTCATAAGTAGCTTATGTCATGCACCAAAATAAGCAAATTAAATTTAATATTTAAAATAAGAGTACGTTCACTTATAAATGTAAGCGATTGATATATGGTATGCCATAAATAATATATGTTCAAATACAGTTTCCGAGTATCTAAAGAATCTTCTCGACGCGTGCAGAGGCGTGTGGTTCGTTTGATAAATAATTCAGCACTTACTGCTGGTCTTCATCCGTTAGAGCACAGAAGGTGGGGATAATCTGCTTTTTATACAGATATTTTCATGGAAGATGCTCTCAGGAACTGATTCCTCGGGTTACTGTGTTTGGCAGGATTACGCGTTTTGCGAACGACCGTCACCACTTCACATTTGATATTGAGTGCGTGAGAACTAACCCATTCTCTAAGTCTTTCTTGCATGAGACGGCCCGGCTGTGAAATGAGCTTCCGTCGTCTGTGTTTTCTCCCACCTATAAAATGGGCCTATTCAAATCCTGCATCAATTCTACCCTATACCTAATTCTTCCTCATCCCATATAGCGTCTTATGATGTTATAGGGCAGCTCCTGTGGTGTTTTTAAACGAGAATGCTTAAAAATTCAAATATTTTATTCTTTACATCTACAAATAGTACTTATATGTAACATTCTACACATGCAACAAAATTAAAGACATGCTAAGGCTGTGTAGCGATATGAGTATACATATATTCTAATCTGATCATGATGATGTATTAAATATATTCAATTCTCATTATACTGGTCAGAAGCAATCTAAGATTGCCTATTTTTTATAAGTAAAATGTCTATAACTTATTGATGAATCGGTAAAATGCAGAAATAACTTGAAGTGACTTAAAACGGACGTATTTAGAAGGTACTTTATGGAGAAGTAAGGACTTAGAGATTTATCTACAAAAGAATTTATAGTTTTCGATGCCACAGCTCCAAGCTTGTACATCTGTGATAGTTCAAAAGTAACATTTGGATACGCTAAAATCCGTGAAAAGAATATTTTATTATATCACGGCTGTTTTTAAAAGGAATAACAAAATAGAATACCTTGAAATTTGTAGAATTAACTTGGAGACTGACCATTAATGATCTCAATATAGAAAAATAAATCTACTGAAGGTTATTATATAAAAGCTTGTATATGTTGGACAATGCAGATCATTGATTCAGAAGTCTTGAAAAAAATAGATTCTGCAAAAAATGATTGCAGTTTGCAGTAAGGTTAAAGACTCTTCAACTGCATTATGTTTTTGCGTACTCTATTTGGTCACGAACAAAGTAGAGATATCGAAAAGTTTGGATAAGAAACGTTTTCAGATTACTTCGCTGGTATATGATTGATACTATTTGCCTTTTGCACGATGACTCGTTTTGCGATTACGATTGAAGTCAAATTGAGTATGACGGCTGACGAAGGGCGAATCTTTTAACGGTTTCTACAAACATACGTACCATGTATTTCATCCTGTATAAATGTACTAACTAATCCAGCTGTTCGTGTTATGTATTAATTCGTTTGGGTTTAGCTTCACAAGCAGGTATTAAGCTTAATTAAAATTACACATCTGTTTAGTCTTCGCGCTGACGGCGGCATCTCGCTATTTGTATACAAAATAAGCAGAACTCCGCTCTTCTCCGTTTCCTGTACTATGCTGAATCCTGAACATTGATATCTGGAGACGAGATGAAAATATTTAGGATTTAGCTTCATGTATTTAGAATTCCATCAGCTGCACACAGTTGAAAGCAGATTAATCCACTAAGATATCTATCTTAAGATATCTATCTTATCACATGCATACTTCCATAGCACCTGGAAATAAATTGTGTGTCAAATATAGTCGAATTCTCATTTCATAAATTAGAGAGCATCATCGTAAAATTTTTCAACTTCATGGCCCTGCACTTGTTAAGAAATATGGGTAACATTAGTATACTCCTACTAGATTATGATTGAATTCTGCTTAGAAAGATAGAGATAAAAGGATACAATATCACCAAGCAGTTAATCTATTCTTATGATGTCGTATTCGGTGATAAATTTCCCCTTTATTGGCCTAATAAAGATTCTAAATTTCGGCCAAATATCTTAGTTTCATAGGCGACGAAAAGGTAACGTCTTCCAACTATTTTTCTTTGGATGATAGCAACATATCAAAGACGTAATATACTTTACAGAAACACGCATTATAGTTTGAACAGTTTGATTGATTTCTTTGAATTTTTCATCATCAAACAGGTATTCATTATTCCAACTGATTCGAAGCATTCTTCTATGTAAAAATATACGCCTTCTGTCTATGATGGAGAATATGTACTGTTTTTAATACTTTCTTTCTGGTTATATATTTGAACATACATATTCTTTCAGGAATGTCGTTTTCCGTGTTAGAAGAACTGTCGTTTTCCGTGTTATGTGCAAATGCAAATTTATTTTTAAGAAAACGGTAATATTACATCAGAACAATGTCATTTTGATACCGTCATCTACTTGAACAACATATCAATTCTAACTCTTCTGTCAAAAATGTATAAATATACTATAGGAAATAAATAAAAATTGTATAAGAATTTGTACCCCTCGAATATCTACATTTAGAACATTCCCCTGCCCTCATCACATCTAGTTTACAGTTTCACAAATGATTTATCATCTTACAGATTCGATTCCAAATACAGCTAGGTATTTATTTATAAATAGACAGGCACTTAATGAGATTTGGAGAAAATACGTAACATCTCGCGTATCTCAAAGAGCTTATATATTTTGAATTTCTCTGAGAGTTCGCAAAGTCCACAAGTTCATTCTGTGATCGTGAACATGAATATATCGCGATAATCGCAATTTTAAAATACTTATCACAAACCACGAGAGCAGTTATTTTGTAGACGCCCGATAATACTGTCACAGAACAGCGTCTAAACAATGCAGGGACCGTATCCGTATCATCAGAGTGCTGTAATAAACGACGGAATATATAACCCATCAAAAACCTTAGTAAAAAGGGTTTATTTTACTTAAGCACGTCGTTCCGCTCCATCATTGATGACAGGATCTTTCCACAAAGTGTTATACGAAATTGTAATAGGACTCCGAAGCGAGTGGCTGTTACCCCAGTGTAGTACGGTGCTATGGCACGGTGTACCGCCGTACAGTACACGTATCTCGCCGTAGTATAATTTAAATGCCGAAACAATAAATTCTGAAGTAACTATATAGTATTATTACACAGTATGTTTGCCGGGTGCTTATTTTAACATGTACATTGAAAATATCGTAAATTTCGGAGCAGATTGTGTTATTTTACATAAAATTACTTTGTACACGATTTGTACAGTGGCCTGTACTTTGGTTGGCCTACTGAGATCGCGAAACGTATAATGTATCGTATTTTAATAGCTTTTTTCTACTGCAATTTAGTTGCAGCGTGGTAAAATAAAATAATAATTTCATTCTCAGACTTTACAATACGCCTGGAAGACTTTCCGAAAACCTGTCTCTTGCTTGATAGCTGAACCATTTTACGCTCTGAGATTTTCCTACGCCATTAGGCTCTTACTAAGACTAATAGCTGGCAGAGTTCTTAAGATTACATCACGCTTTTTTGCAATCGACATTCTTTGAAAAAATACCCCTTTTTTAGAGAGCCCTCGTCATTAAAGCTCCATTGCTTACGTTATTTAATAATAGGCATGTTGACTAGAATTTGATTCTCATATCATATGAAAAAAAAGTACATATACTATTTAGAAATACTGAAATTAATTTATTCATGTATCGTCATCAGATACGAATATTTACAATATATATCATTTCAGCGTTACACAGTATTCACATGTAACTATTACTAATTGAATTAGATCCAGTAAGATATGATATTGTGGTCTCATGTTATATGAATGTGAATCAAGTACTGGGAGGCAGCGATGGTTTGCAAATAATTCAAACAAAACTTTTTACTTTAAAAAAAACACCTAAGCATAAATAGCGTCTAT
>JAPMAF010001317.1:0-11326 GCA_026537445.1 Silvatares holzenthali
TTTGTAAATCGCTTCACACAATAAACAACATACTTTCCTTCCATTCAATTTCGTGCCTACATTCATGTTCTTCAACTCTTTCATGCAATTGTTGATATATAGGTTGAACAACCACGGAGACATTACACATCCTTATTTCACACCTTTCTCAATCAATTCCTTTATCTCTTTCATGCAATTGCCTGTATAAATGTTGAATAACCATGTAGACATTACACACCCCAGTTTAGAGTATTATTATTAGGCATATTTTTATAGTTCATATTGGAAATTGAAAACTCTCTTGCTTCCTAGTCCTTTATCAAACATTATAGATACAAATATTATTACTAATATATCTTATGTCCTTTTATTTCATATATAAATTACCTCATATATAAATTACCTCATGTATTAAGAAGGCATTGGAGTTACGGTTAAATAATATCTGAAACGTTTTGACCTGCCTGAGAAGAATTCAGTTTAATTAAAGCTTCCAAAATATATATACCATTTTCTAATACATTTCAACTCTGATATAAGCATAAGTTTTTAGTATTGTGGCTTTTATTTACAGGTTATACTGGCGCTGACTGTTCCATTTGTGCTCCTGGTTGGTGGTTAGGGGATGATGGTAAATGCAGAAAGTGTGAATGTCACATTGGTGGGGTCGTTGGCGGCGAACAGGGGGGGTTAGGAGGTTTACCTCTGCCTTGCCACCCCACCACTGGACAGTGCCCCTGTTTGCCGCACGTCACTGGCATGCGCTGCGATACCTGTATCACACCCAGACATTTTCTTCAAGGGTCTCAGTGCACTCGTAAGTTTATAACCGCCTTCTCTATCTTAATTTCCATAAAATTATACCTCACCTGAGAATTCTAGCCCCTCTATGAAATAAGTTTTTTCAACAAATATAAATTCAAATATATTTTTTTTACTTCCTTCAGTAACTTATGGTTTTACAATGTTAATAATAAAATATGTCCACAAGTCAAAAACTTTTGGGTAGTCATGTCGTGTTGTGACATTTTGTTTGCCAACGTTTCAGACCACATTGCAGTGTCCATCTTCTGGGCGAGTCTGTCTGTGTAAAAAAGGCAGTCTGACAGGCAGTTTTTTACACAGACTCGCCCTGAAGCTATGTCTATACTCTGCGATGTGGTCCGAAACTTTGACAAACAAAATGTCACAACACAACATGTCTACCCAAAAGTCTAACTTGCGAATCTTTTGGTTGCCTATGAAAATATTTAATAAAATATGTTTTTAATTTACTTTGCCAAAACCACATATATTCCATTAAGATTGTATTCAATTCGTGTTTTAAGGCTTTTGTGGCTCTTTATGAAGAACTTACTAATGCATCAAACACTAAATAAGTATGTGGAATTAGACAACAAAATCAAAACATTTATTTTTTTGAATGATTTACCACAAAGTAATCACTGATAAAATCTAACAAAAAGATTCTACGTAATATGGTCATATGCTAACCTTTATTTTCATTAATTCATTTCATTCGTGGATTTGATCAAAAAAATGTTGTTTATATTCTTGAAAATAATCAGCACATAAACTGAAACACAGTTCATTCAATAGAATCTTTATATTGAATTTTATCAATGATTACTTTTTGCTGTATTGTTGGTGATTTGTTTTAAAAAATAAACAATTTATTTCTTTGTCTAATTCCAATTATTTCTTTAGAATGTTCGATGCATCAGTAAGTTCTTGACAATGAGCCGCAAAACGCGTAGAACACTCTAAATAAATAAGTAGAATTAGACAATGAAATTGAAAGTTTTTTTTTAATGTGGAATCTTATTAAATATGTTTTGACAAAGTAAAACTAAAAAAAAAAGATTTTATTTATGTATATTTACGTTTTATATAATCAATATTATTCAAAGAAATTCTTGGTCTGCGAATGATCAAATTTAATTAAATATAAGTGGCTATGGTAAAAAAACCAAAGTGTATAATATTTTTTTTCCAGCTTGTGATAATTGCAGCCAAACGCTATTGGACACAGTTGAACTGATGTCGTATGAACTAACAAAGGACACAGAACATATAAAAAACACTACGATTCCCAAACCCTGGGTCGCATTATACAAAATATCCAATCGGACCAATGATTATCTGAAGCAAATAGGAGCCATGATTTTGGGATATCAAAAAATATTAGCCATGCCAGAGAACTCCTTCAAAGATATGATTCAGATTAGCGAAGAGATTGACCAACAGAGTTCTTTTTTGAAGAAGCGTTGGAATGATGCCAACGTTGGTGCTTCCGCATTGAAAATTGAATCGGAAATATTTTTCGATAACCTTATGAAAATACGTAAGGACTTGGAGGATAAAATAAGTGAATTGGAATATTTCAGCCGCTCTGAAAGGCATCTAAACGTCAATAAAGCTATTAGGGAAGCTCAGCAAATGCTGAGGAAGATAAAGGATTTAAACTTATCTAATTTAACCAAGAGTTCGGATAAAGTTTTCGACAAGGTATGTTAAAAAATTAATATGCATTTACTTTACGTAGAATAAATCTTTTAAACTAACTCAGGCTCTGGGGTGCAACTGATGTCAGAGTGAAGCTAAGTTCAAAGACCTTGGAAATATTGTACAGACAGATGAGAGTGTATAACTAGAGCCATATTAATAACTGAAGAACCATCGGCCTTGTAGTCTAGTGATTAGGACACTTAAATAGTTGACTGCACAGCATTTACATGTGCAACTGCATTGAATGTTACAAGCCCAGATGGAGGGTGGTGTCATGGGATCTCATATATAGTATAACACATTAAAAAACTTTTCGACACAATTGAAAATAATTCACATATTCTTCCAATAACCGTTTCTAGGAGGAATACTATAATATTTGATGAACTACAAAAATCATATAATCTATTCCGTGTGAATCAGCTCTATCTGTTGCTATATTTAAGAACTGTTGAAATCATAAATGTTATAAAATGGATATTTTTTTTATTTTACAGGCTAATCTACAATCTGCCATTATCTATGAATACATTTATAAATTAAAAGACCACGAGAATCAAATCAAAAGTTTCAAAGAACGATTTAACATCTGGCACAACAAAATAGATTCAATAAAACAGTTTAAACATGACGCATGGATTTCCTTGGATAAATTGGACGCCAGTCTCAAGAAATTTAAAAATCAATTCAATGATATTGCTAAGAAGAATGCCCAAAGCGAGTCAATTTTGAGCGACATTAGCAAGTTGCAAGATCAACATTTGAACCAGGAGTCTACCGTACTTCTGCAAGAGTGCGAAGATGATATAATCAACCTTAAAGCTTTAGGTCCCCTGCTCGAGCATCTTAACAATAATACTGAAGTGAGAGAAAACGTTTTGTCCCGAGTAAATCCGGAATATCACGAAAAATATATAATTCCAGCCATGAAGCATGCTGACAATTTAACAAAAACGGCACGGTCATTTAAAAAGTAAGTTCAAACAATCAATCAATCTATCAAACACATTTGATTCTTCAACTTTTGATCTATTATACATTTAATGTAATTCGTTTCGTTTCTGTTACAGTTTATTTACAGAAACTAGGGATGGAGCAGATTCCGCTGTCACTGCATCGTCTGCTTATAAAAATATTGTTCAAGGAATAAATGTAGCCAGGGAAGCGGCTATACAAGCTTTAGAAGCCACTGAACTTGCGAAGAAAGCAGCCGCCGGTGAGAATCTTCCTCAAACTAATGGTGATCAAGAAACTCTCCTGGCAATGTCGATCGCTTCAAAAGAGAGTTCATTAGAGCACCTCAATAGAGGAATGCAACAAAACCTCGCAGTAAACGGTTAGTATCTTGCAAAAGAAAAATGAAATCATTTTATTTCTATATCTTGAAATAATACTTATTTTACTTCATTTTTAGGAATGAATACCGAATTAAAGAAATCCAAGGAGAAAGTCGAACGAATCAGGTTAGCAATTCGAGGAATAGCGTGGAAGGATAAAGATCTTTACATTCTTACGAGTAATTTGAGTACCATAAGTGTGGATGATGACCTAGCTATAGCAAACAATAAATCAGACAAGGTGTATGAAAATATGAGAGCTCTTTATAAAGAAGCTGACAGTATAGACAAGGATGCTCTGTACAAGTTAAGAATGAAATTACAAGATCTACAAAGCAATGGAGATGATAAAATCGGAGGGGCAGAAGAAAAAGGTATGTAAACAAAACGTTTTATCTACATATTGATTTTTTTAAATATTTTTCGTATCTGTAGCGTTGATAATATAATTACTCTTATTAATTTATTCTAGTGTCACTCCTTAGAGGAAATATTAGAAAAGCGAGCGAACTAGCTATGAGCTTAATGGATGCTGTTCAGCTACGAGAAGCTGAAGTAAAACGGTCCAATGCCACATTAGCAGAAAAGCTACAAAAGCTGAGAGATCAAATCCAAAGAGCTAAACATGCAGCTGATGGGGTCCGTGTTCACTTTAGATAAATGTGTTATATTTCATAGAAGAAAATGTTCAATATTTATTTACTTCATTTATATAATACTGTTTTTTTTTTTTAGATCCGTGTTTCCCTTAAATCGTCTATGGAAGAAGGCTGTTACCGTTCTTATCGTTTAACAAATTTGTCACCTACAACAACTACCCATATATCTGCCACAATTTCTTTGACTCATGAGAATTCTCAAGATTCGGTTCTCTTCCATTTACCTAGCACTGTTAATGGAGATTTTGTAAAATTAGAACTTATCAATAGAAAGATAAGATTTTCCTGGAATTTAGGAGGAAATACTGCTTACATTACCCATCCCGAGGTTCTGGAACAGTTCAGCGATGCCAGCTCTGACTATAGCTGGTACAGAGTAGATGCAGACCGGTGATTATATTATACTATCTCTCGATTCTGTTTAATACAATAAAGTGCAAATCAATTAAAAGTTGTTTGATGTTTTCAGAGTTTGGAACATAGGGAAGCTATGGGTTAGAAAGGTTGTGCCATCTGCTGAATCAGCGTTCACTGCTCAAGTGCCAGCTTCTAACACAAGCAATCCATCTTGGGGTATACTTGATGTGAACTCCGGAGACTTAGCCTGGATCGGCAGTATCGGAACCCAAGCTCAAAAGAATGCTGGTTTAACTGGTTGCCTGCATCGACTCTCTTACAATGGAAAGCAAATTGGCTTGTGGAATTTCTACACCCAACCTAATGTCAATGCTTGCAAGGGATGTATCGAAGGGTAAATTACAAATTTTTATTTCAATTTTAAAACCTTGCATTTTTATAGTTCATTATCTGTTTTAGAGTCTTCACATCTCAAATCCTGTTTGATGCAATTGACAATAAAAGAAATATTTTTCCTGTTTCCAGAGCTGAAGAAACCAAAATATCAGAAGAAAATACGTATTATTGGAATGGTGCTGGATATTCCGTACTGAAAAGATCTGATCTTCGTCCATTTAATAAAAACCAATTTAGTATACTACTCACTTTCAAAACTTTTGATGAAAATGCTTTGTTATTTTTGGCTGTTGATCAAGTCAACGTAAGTATAAAATTACTCTACAAATTCACCACATTTCAAATGGTATGTTTCATTCTCTCGTTTTTTCTTATAGAATAGATCAGTTTCTCTGCAATTAAGGGAAGGTCGTGTAGTATTTAGAATTGATTATTCAGGAGATTCGCACCTAGAAATAAACACAACAGAGAAGTATAACATTGGAAAATTTGTGCAAGTCCAGGCCGCAAGAGTATTCATCAAGAGGAAAATTGAAAAGGGTAATTTAATTCAACCAATTTTCTACTTATATTATTATCTTATTAGCGCCCTTGAGGTGATATTCTCACGAAAACGGCGCTATATAAATTATCCTCGTTAATAATAATAATAATAATCTTAATATTTATTCTAACGCTTATCAATTTTAAATAGGAAGTCTCAAAGTGGATGGCTACGAACAATTGGGTTCACCAAACCCTCCAGTGAACTCCACATCTATCCCTGACTTAACTAACAGCGTCTATTTACTCGGTGGCACTCCTCCTCTCTGGAGAGCTCCTTCCATCATTCGTTCTCTTCCTCCACCACTCCTCGGATGCCTCGGTGACCTGACCATTGACCAGGAAGGCTATAATCCACTCGATACCACTGTACACTATGGTGTGGAAAGTACTTGTTCAGATAAGGTAAATATTACTAATTTTCCCCAATTTTTTAAACGTTAAAGCCTTCCCCAATTTTTTTAACATATACATAAATGATGCTATGTTCCAGCCACTTTCATCAGTTGGTTTCTATGGAGACGGATTCCTAGAATTGCCCGGATTTACTCTTCGTAGGAAAAGTCACCTAGGTTTTATGTTCCGCACTTTACAAACGAATGCGTTTTTGCTACTTTCCGCTCCGAAGCATTATCATATCTCCAGAAACAATGAAGTCATTCCCGATTACGGTTATACTACAGAATCAGATTTGATAAGTATTGAAGAAAATCCTCACACAAATGACGGATTTTATTCATTTTCCCTAATCAACGGTTAGTACTGTCGTTTAGAAACGCTATTTTTAATTTAATTTCTTCGTGGATTTACATCAAAATAATTTTATTTCCTTATTTCAGGGCAAATTCATTTGTTGATGAACGCAGGAAAAGGAGATTTGAAGCTTGTTTCCAACTGCACAGCTTTAAATGATGGCCGTTTCCACGCTCTCAGCGTAGTGAAGAAAAACAGACGCATAGATCTTTTCGTCGATGATGTGGCCCAAGCTACAGGCACTCTCCCTCCCGGCTCTGTAGTGGTGCACGCCATACCGCAGTCAGCCGAAGGCAATGCTACTGGTGGACTGTTCTTAGGAGGCGTTCCGGAACATCTTAACGAGACTGATGTGACAGACCAACACATAGCTTCGACGATATCCCTTCGCGGAGCCATTAAAGACATTGTATTTGATGGATCGTAAGTTTTAATAATAAATGCAACATTACAATGCGTAACATTCAAGAATAAAATAAATGTTATATTAAATTTTATTAATTTACAGAGTAGTATCAATGGGAAGTATGGTGTCTATGCATCATGCTATGATTGGGCGGTTGGGTCCGCCAATGGGTGAAGGAGATGAAGTGGGAGCTAATCTATTGAATACCCAACAGTCAGAATCAGATGTGAATAGAACGTCTAAAGGTTGTCATAAAGTTAGTATTCATAAAATGATTCAACATTATCTATCAAAGAAAATCTAAAAAATATCTAAAAAAAAGACCTAAAAATAACTAAATAAAAAAAGACCTAAAAATAACTAAATAAAAAAAAGACCTAAAAATAACTAAATAAAAAAAAGACCTAAAAATAACTAAATAAAAAAAAGACCTAAAAATAACTAAATAAAAAAAAGACCTAAAAATAACCCAGTCTATTTTTCAATGAAGGCAATACAAATTGATGTTTTGAAAGTGATTTACAAACAGCAATATAACACGTCACAAATAACTATTTCATTCTCTATTATGTAATATTATAAATATCCCTTCCACCTACATTTCATTATAAAATTCAAGTAATTATAATATGGATATGATAATAACAAATTAAAAGTAGCATTTTACCGTTTGTTACAAATTATCATTCTCTTAGCACATTTGAACATTTAAATCATGGCAAAATCGCCAATCATTCAAGGTAATACACCTTAGGATACCTAGAATATCCAATTAAAAGCACAGAATCATAGTTCATTTATCAAGAAATGTTACTTTGTTATTGCTATCCCACCATATATACCCGCACTGCATCTGGAAATGATTAGAGTTTGCTTGTTAATGCAAACATTAGTTGAAATGATGCAACCAATAAGCTCCTCTATATTATACCTAATGGAAGGGTCAAGATCATAAGAAGGTACTCCAGATGTCTGGTTGCTACCACCATAATACTGGCATGTACCATGTAGTCACCGAATCAACAATTAGGCCTTTAAACTTTATTCTTAAATTCATGCAAATTAGTTTAATGCACACTTAACATTTTTGTTGCAGGTTTACAGTTATACTTTAGAACCAGGAGCTGTAAAATTCGGAGATGTATCGAATAGCTATGCGCAAGTTCATCTAAGCAGAAGAAATATATGGCATCAAGACTTTTTTTTGGAGTTTGATTTCCGAACATTCTACCCCAACGGACTACTATTCCTGACTCCTGTAAGTAATAAATATTTACCAAACAGTAAAATTAGCAGCTTATTAACATAAGCCAATTAATATCTTCTGAATATTACAGAGCAGCAGGGAAAAACCGCGGCATTTGATAACAGTTTATCTTAAAGACGGCAAAGTGACGTTAACAATGAAAGGAAGGAGAAGAATAGAATTATCAATACCATTGGTTACGAATGATGGTTCCTGGCACCATGTGGTGGTAAGATCTACACAGAGAAGATTGTCCATCATGGTGGGGCCTAGAAGTGCCCTTGCCAGAATGCCTAAAGCATTATTCTTAAGTAATATGATCTATGTAGGAGGTCTGCCTGTGAAGACTGCTGCACTCAACATACCTGAACATGTAAGTTCAATATCCATTTTACTTTGAAATGTGTTTTACTCGAGAGTTCAACCCTCTTTGACAACATATATGAAAATTATATTTGTTTATAATCAAGTCGTGGTTAACAAAAATACAATTTACTAACCCACAATTTGTGTTTGTGCAAATCTATTAGCAGAAACTGATTGAAAAGTCACAATCTTCAGCTACTAAGTGCTGATATTGTATAACTAGTTTTATTCACCTAACACTATGGGTTGGTCTTTTCTAGCATTCAGCGCCTCATGATATATTATAGTTTGGCTATTTATATCTTCTTATCTTTGCATTAGCCCATCTACTGGATCAGCTCTCAGAGTTCTTATGCACCAACACCTCTGTCCTGAGTCGTCCTGCTGATAAAGGATAATCCTCCTTCAAACTTTTTTCAATGTTTGCCAGCATATCGCTTGTGAAAGACCTAAAATCTTGTTATGTAATAGGCCCCATTAAATAAAATTGCATAAATTCAACTTTGTAACTCTGCGAAGTGTATCATTAAGTTGCCACTTGTTCATCTAACTCATAGTGGCAGTTCATTCATAAAACTTTGTCCAAATTGTTTCTACAAATCAACTTTCTCATACCTATTTGTCCAAATAGTTCTTAAAATTGAAAAAAAGGCGAGAAGAATCTTCCCATTCAAGCGAACCTGTTTCATCATGCAGCTTCCATTGAGGCGACTTGATTTCGATGTCATACCTGTATGACATCGAACCATGTTTCACCACCAGTTATGACTCGTTTGAAATGTCTTGGATCAGCATCTCTTCAAGCAATGTCCACTCAAACTTTACTGACACACAAGTCAAAAACATCTGAAAAAATTGTTTGGCAGGAATCAAATGATATGCAGACATTATAAGCAACTTTGACAATTGTCCACAACCACTTTCTTCACTTCCCCATGTGTTGTACATACTCGACAAATTCCAGAAACAAGCTCCCAAATGTAACAATTGTACCAATGGCTTTTTATACAGCCTGGAACATTTTAAAATTTTCATTTCATATTGATTGTTACATATATGTCGTAATCATTACTGTTCATCTTTGTCAAAATACATAAGATTATTTGATACTTCATTTTCGATAAATTTAATTTTATTTTTCAGTTAACTAAAATAGAGGGCTTCAAAGGATGTATTAGAAGATTTACTGTCAACGGCAAATTAGAGGATCTCGTCAAAGACGCAACTCTACATCAGAACGTTGGGCAGTGTTTCCCGACTATAGAGCGAGGATCCTACTTCCCCGGTGATGCTTACGTGATATACAAAAGGCAGTTCGTAATCGGTGTCCATCTGGAAATGCAATTGGAGTTCAGAACAGTGGAAATGAACGGAATACTCTTGAGTGTGGCACACGCAAACCACCGGTTACCAGCATTGTCGTTAGAACTGCACAATGCTAAGGTATGTTTATTTTATAATATATGCTTCAATTATATAATTTAATTATAAAAATGATTATCTTATAAAATGGGAACGCTTTCCAGGTGGTTTTATCTATGCAGACTATCTCCGGTCATAGATTCAATGTAGAGGCCAGCCTACCGGCACAATATGGGTTATGTGACAACACATGGCACAATATATCTGCCCTATTTTCCGCTGATGTTTTGACGGTAAGAGTGGATCAAATGCCCGAAAAGACAGATGTCGGCGCAGGCCCCGAGTATATGCTAACGACACCTCCCAGTATCAATCAGCCGCAGTTACAGAGTCCACTTTACATAGGTGGATTACCAGGTATATATAACTAATATTTTTTTCTTAAGCTAGGTATATGTACAATTTTTAATTACAAACCGTATTTTGACACTGTAAAATACTATATATGGAAGAACGTATATTAGCAACTCAAAAATTACTCGGCAAAAGAATCAAAAAGCCGTATTGATTATATTAGTCAAACAACTACTCTATGTGCATTATTGGGCATGTGCATGCCGCATACTATCCACTAAACAGTTGTCAGCAACTGTAGTCTTGCGCCTAGTGCGAGACATGTTTCAACTGTCACTATGGTAAAGTAATATGGAGGAATAGAAAGTGTAGAAAAAGACTTGCCCTTTGTCTAAAAAAAAATTTATTTATCATTCTAAGGCAAATCTGCAAAAAGTGCTCTCAGCTATCTGCCGTGACCAAAACTCACCGCACCTTACACTCGAAATGCACCATCTTTTTTTAATGACAAATAATATCTGTTTTAGATGGTGCCCCTACAGGGACATTGACAACAAGAGAAAACTTCAAAGGATGCATCAGAAATGTTTCAATCAGAGGTCAAAGACGCGATTGGACCGATATGGATTATCTTCACAACCTTCTATTGAGTTCTTGCCCAGTGCAGTGAAGTTAGAAAAATAAAAGATATGTGATCATTTTTAAATCGTGAAGAGAAGCAAGAAGTACCTTTTACTATTGTAACAAAACGATAGTAAATAAATAAGAGAGAACTCGGGAGTTTTAAGTTTAATATTAACAGTGCCATCAGAAACAATTTATAATACTTGTGATAGTGTTCAATATGATATGCCATGAGTCATTTTTATTTAGCGCCCGGAGTGAATATTGTTATATAAAATGATTATTTATATGTTATTCCAAAATGAGAAAATGTGTTCAAAGATGTATTAATTGAAGCGTATGTTGCCATATTACATAAAACCAAATGATATACTTCCGTGTGTTGACATATATATCGTACAGATCTACGAGTAAAAATCAATATTCTGCTATT
>JAPMAF010001318.1:0-11325 GCA_026537445.1 Silvatares holzenthali
TATTTTTATGGAAGATGCTCTCGGGAACTGGCATCACTGATTCCTCGGGCTGCTGTGTTTGGCAGAGCCACGCGTTTCGCAAATGCCCGTCACCGCTTCACAGTTGATATTGAATGCATGAAAACTAATAGATTCTCTAAGTCCTTTATATGTGAGGCGGCCCGGTTATAGAATGACCTTTCGTCGTCTGTGTTTCCTCCTACCTATAACATGGGCCTCTTTAAGTCCCGCGTTAACTCTACCCTATCCCATAGCGTCCTATGATGCTTTAGGCCTGCTTCGGCGGTGCCTTCTATGTAGGAATACTTAAAAAAAATCAGATTTGAAAGAAGATGAACCTGTTATGGATTTGTTGCGACTACAAAAGGTATTCTAATATACCTGGTTGCAGTGTGAAAGATTAAAGATACTACTGCAATATCATCCTACAAAAAATGCATTTTAAATTAATCTCACCCTAATCAATTTGGATAAAGATAGGAAAAAAAGAAACATTTGATAGGCTTTGGCTGAGTCTAGAATTTTTTTGTACTTGAATCTATCCATGGCAATCATTCTCAATATTTTCAGGCTTGCCTCGTCACTCCTTTGTTAACAATGTCAGTCCACCGTAATTTTGATTCAAAATTTCTGTGTCCTTGCAGTTGGGTAGTAGCAAATCTTAGACATATTATATTAATGCACTTTATAATATCGGATTTTTCATGAATGGCATATAGTTCTATATATTCAATTTAATTTCCTTCATGGGCCCATAGATTCACTCTCAAATAGTGCAATTGATCTATCGTTAGCCATGCTGAATATACAAGTTTCAGAAGCATACATCAATATTGACATAGTAAGGGTTTTGTAAGTACTAACTTAATTTATCGCTGCAATAGTTTTGATATCAATCGTTTATAAAATACACAAGGTTCAAAATCTTTAATCATTTCTGCATAGTCTTGTTTGTATCGTAATTTGTAGTACCGTGAAGTACAGGTAAACAAACGAATTAACAACTTCAAATTTTTATCTTCGTACAGTAAATTCCTGAACAACAATGTTAGAGCTCACAATAGCTGGGTGAAAATAAAGCTTTATCGTCGCTTATAGTCATTCCCAGATTTTTGTAGTATCCATCGACAACAGACACGTGAGTAAACGAATCAGCGTTGCTGTTTCCTAAGACAATTTTCCCTACAATATCTAAAATAATTAAAGAAGTAGAGAGCACTTTTACTGGAGATTACTCGTACTTGTACTTACTGAACTATTATGCTAATGAATAGCTTGTCTCTTAATGGATACAATAAAGATACTAATTATGTAACCTTTCATTATATTCATTAACGGAATCTTTGCATGTGTCTTATTTGTAGTATTTTCTCAGGGAATGTTGTAGCCTAAATTCAACTGTAAACGTATTCTACATTAAAAGGTACCAAATATTTTACATCTAACGATAACATCCCGGTTATTCAGTATTACGTATAGATTCATCACACAAAGAGGGAAGTTGGTTTCTCAGTTATCTTGATTCTCTTTGAAAAATAATACGGATTTATTCCACTGTGATCATCTTTCCAATATAATTTATTACGTACACCGAATCTTTCAGAAGGTAAAGTTCTTTAAGTTTCATAGTTCAATGCGTATTACCTCTTTAGGCACTTCGCACAAAGATTTAATATATTAGACAGATAGGTCGTAGTTCAATAAAAGGTCTAATAATGTTTTTCAAGAAAGGCGTTCGTATTTCAGGCACACGACTTGGGTGCAAAAATAAAAATCGTTTGATGTTTTCCTTGTTGTGATTTCAGTGCGAAATATCACTCGGCACTTAATAAGTTTGAAATAATAAGAGCTTTCGAACTCGTGCTTTCAAACAACAACTTTATATTTAAATAACTGTAAAAAGAACCCCGACGAATAGACATGAACAAAGAAAACAGTATGTTTAAGGTTATTTGAGTACCCCAGCTTATTGGAAATCTTATAATCCAAATCTTACCTAATATAATTCTGTCTAAATATGAGCCATCAGACAAAAAAATATTCGACTACTAAGAAAGTATTAAATAATTTGAACATTCATGCACTCCATGTTTTCGTACAATAATACAATACTCCTAGATATACTTTCACGAAAGTGGAATCCTACGTCAAATAAACATCGGGTACCTTTTTAGAAATCAGAAATAATTATTTTCGAAAGACAGTAAGGGATCCGTCGAATACCGAAATCCTGGTTGAAAACTCTGAGGTAGTGGTTTGGTATTCCGGAGATATCACATGATCGCCTGCAAATCATAACGATGCTTAAAAAAGGTACCTATTTATTTATTAATTGAATGATTTATATAGCGCTGTTTCTTGATTGAAAATCACCCCAAGAGCACCTAATGCATCCATAGCAAAAATACTTTAAAAAGCGAGAATTTTCTCATGCAACTTTAACGGGTGCGGTTACCCTGCTAATATAAATGATGAGAGTAGACGTAATTTCCATTGTACTTTATTCTCCGAATACACAGTGTAGAGATGACAGTGTATAGTGATGGTGAATGTGTCGCGGCGAACGATTACGCGGTCAAGGAAGTCGGTTCCCGAAAAGACGTTGTGCGATAGATAGCCGAGACGACACAGACGGTTGTCTCAGGTAGGAAATGGATGATCTAACTCTGACATATTGTGTTAAGCGACTCTATATAGGCGAGAGTGAATACTCTTCTAGAATGTATTATTGCGGTGATAATATTGTATTCTCTGTGGTAGGTGAGCTACCTCTAGAATCTTCCAGAGGTTTTGCCGTTCTGGGAGATGCGTTTGGATAATTCTAGATGCATGAAACTACCTCACGTATATTATTGTCGATTATGTTAGTAGCGCCACTTTACTAATCTATCACATTTTAACTGGTAATAAGTGTATGCTGCACCCATTTACCTCTACGTATAACCGCTAATATGTTCTATCATACAAAATATAGCCTATTCAATAAAACGAAAATAAATATATATCAGAATCACCTGCAAAACCCGCATGAAGTTGATTTAAAGTTACGAAAAGCATATCGGAAATAAATTTGTTTTTAAAATGTAAAGTACAACTCGTGCGAAACAAATGTTATGTATTCGATTTACGTGTTGTACCATTTTATTCCGTGATATGAAAATTTATTCAAGAAATTTCGGCAACACCAGACAAACGGAAATGTATTCATTCCCATTTTTTTTTCATCGATTTTGAAATTGGCTTTTACGTGAGACATTTTCTTAGCAACTTTAGACATTTTTTTCACCCAGATATCCACGTAAATATCTCAAGACGTTTATGCTTTCGGGCGTGATGCAAAGCAACATACCTCGAATATACAGGATGACAACTAACGAAATTGTTATATCCCTTTCTGTGTCATTTATTCATTCCTGAGATGTCTTACCTCTACGATTACCGTCTACTTAACTATAATTCAATGGAGGTGAGAGGGGTTTTACAGGTTTACCATTACACCTCGTGCTGATTAACTGTGAAAACCATGTGAACAGGTAGAATAAAAGCCCAATCATTATCTTTGCACTTTTCTTTCTATCGACCGCACCTACAAAGTTCTCTCTGACCACGATCTGGTTTTATGGTGTACAACATTAACTCCTAAACTAGTTTGTTCTGTGGCAAATAAACCTCCAGTTCCAGTTCATCCTATCTCACACTAAATCATCCAACTAGATGAAATACTTTATATAACCTGAAACGTTAGCCCCATCATATTCAAAGGGGGTAATATCGATAAAATTGCTAAATTTATTACAATTATATGTGACTTTTGGCACAAAATACAAAAAAATGATTACATAAAATAAAAATAAACCCTTTCCTGTATATAAAATATACACTGACAGTCAATTTTTAAACGATTTCATAATGTCCTTGAACATACTAAAAAAATATTTGGTCATTTCCTCGGTAAGATCAAAACTTCGCCACGCCGATTAAGCACGTCATCGAGGTCTGAATATAACAATCGGTTTTCTTAAACAAATTGCAGAGTTATCAGATTTTAAATATTATAATCACAATCCAAATAACTTCACCGTTACGCATCCGCAAGAAAATCTCTTTGGGCTTCGGAAACAAAGTTTGGTGTTATCTCTTCTCGAAGGCTGAGCGACACTTTCTCCTTTATCAACATTATATTGCAATACCCTTCGTTTAATTATATTTTCTTTTGTTTGTCTGCCCCTTTTCTCCTTCTATAGAAACCAGAGCGACATTATACTGATTCAATTGAATCAAGACTCATCTGAGAACAGTTGTTTGTACAAAGGATCTGATACTAATCAAATCAAAATTGATCCATGAGAAACTTTGTACAATAAATGCTAAATGTCATCGACGATATTATAAGGAACCATTTTAACCGAGTTCCGCCTTCATAATTGAACATGTGAATTATCAATTTTCATTATCTATGTAATAACATCGTGTATATAATGAATGCGTTATACAAATATTACAATAAACTCATAGATATACATTCAGAGATGCAGGAATTAGAACGAATCATTATCTAGTATTTTCGGAAGTGGTTTTATTTCGCTAGTAACGGCAAAGAAGAAAATAAAACCTGCCTTGCGCAGAACGCTCAGAAGCTCACGAGGGATAGTTAATATGAGAGTCTTTGAAATGGGGGCGTCAGCAGTATTAGAGCCAACACTGATTATCGAAAATAAGGTAAAACATGACAGAAGAAAAATAAAACTTCAGCATCGCAATGCCATAGAAACCGCAGTTTAAATAACCTTTAGGAAGCTGGTTGTATTGTAAATAACCCAGATATTCCTCTGAGTCCCAGCTTCTTACTATACAAATCAGGCAGGTGCGTCCCACAATTGGATTTGGTAGTCATCTTTGGTCCAGAGCACCCAAGTATTTAAAGAATCTCCTCGACTCTGGGCAAAGACGTGAGGTTCGTTTAATAATTAGTCCAGCTTTCACCACTGGTCTACAACCGTTAGAGCGTAGAAAAAGGTCGGGGTGATCTGTTTGTTTTACCGATATTTTCATGGAAGATCAATGTTGTGTGTAGTAGAGCTACTAGTTTGGTAGTGCTAGAGGTAGAGAATTTCGCAAACATCCGACATACGTTTATTCAGTTCTGATCATGAAACATGGACAAATTCATTTCACTTGGTGCACAATACTGAAAGTTGCAGGGTAATATAAGATCTGCTACTTATTGCCAGTCCAAAGTAATTATGCATTTTTTGTTGTTATTTACATTTTTTTACTCAGGCGGGATTCAAACCCGCAACCTCCAGCGTTTTGACAAAGTGATCCAACCACTAGATACGAGGCCGACAAATTATAATTAATACAAAAATATGTAATCTGTCATTTCCACTTCGATTATATATTTTTAAGATGAGAGCTTACGATTAAAGTGAGAGAAAAACCTATCCATTTTAATAACGAATAACATATTAGCTGTTCAAGAACAGTGGAAGCATTACATTCAATAATATATGTAGCAATAAGTAAAAGTAGGCTTTCACTTTGAGTGTGAAAACTTTATTAAAACGATGAGTGATAAAACTATTTTTAATCCACTTTGTTTACGAGCGCTTTGACATCTTGCGCAAAATTGTGGAATCGATACGAATTTAATAAAATTTTGGCACAAAGTAACAAAACTGTCAAACGCAGAAGAAAATTGGAAAACATTCATTAGATTATGTATTTTCCTGTCCCGGTATAAAATAAACAAAATGTAAATAAGCAAACTTCCATACGGTACATTTTCGCGTCAACATGAACGCGCTCAACAACTTCCCGGAGAACCTAATTAACTAACGAGCAAATGAAGGAAGCAAGAAGACATACGACGAATAATGCAACAGCGTGTTCTTGAGAATTTACAAACTTGGTTTAAGTGTATATTAAATAAGAACGTGGAACGATTACCTAACTGTATACAGTGAAGCTTACTATGAACTGGTACCTGATTAAAATCTATGACACCTATTTCCATACAGAATAGTACAGATATTCCGAATCGGTGCATAACGTGATAACAAATTAATCAAATCAACTTTACTCTTCTTCGTTAACTTTGTGTTTTTTATCTTATCACTCAGGGTCTTTCCGCACATTCTTCGTAATGATCTCATTTCCACTGTATTTATTCTGCTTTCATCCTTCTTCTGCCAAGTCCACGTTTCGCTACCATTAGCAATATCATAATGAAAATATCAGAGAAGAATATCAAAGAAGAATATTAGAAAAGAATATCAGAGAAGAATATTAGAGAAGAATGTCAGAGAAGAATATATGAAAATATCAGAGAAGAATGCAAATCAAAAATAACAATCATAAACAGAATGAGAGTTGGATATTTGAGATGGTTTCGACATGTTGAGTGGATGATGAAAGAAAGAATTGTAAAACAGATCTACAGTGAGAATATTAGTGGCAGAGCAGTGCGTGAAAGGCTTAGAAGATCTTGACAAGAACATGTATCCCAACTTCTTAACGGAGGTATTATAAGGAGCCATAATAACCGTAGTGCGTGTATGAGGAAATGCATGAATGTGGAGGAAGCAAGGATTGTATGTCAAGATAGAGACAAGTGAAGATAGACTCCATTCTCTCTGCCTATCCCTATCGCGAAATGGCGTGATTTTAAGTATGTACGTATGTATATAATAAGATAATTTTTAAGCTTTACTTACATTTAATTAAAATCGACATTTATTGGTCAGCACTAACGTTTAAAATAATGATTTTTCTAAATAGCGTAACTCATCATATTCTTCGTCTTATTTCGGTAAAAATCAATATTTGTTGTCATCGCGTTTTGCGAATGCCGTCACTATATCACAGTTGATGTGATATAGTGACTAAATCTTTTTGGTGCGAGACGGTCCGGCAGTTGAATGACCTTCCGTCGTCTGTGTTTCCTCCTACCTTTAACATGGATTTCTTCAAGACCAACGTTAGTTCCCCCCTATCCCTCAGTCTTCCCCATTCCACATAGCGTATTATGTCTTATGTGCGGATATTCACAAAAAAGTTCTAAAAATCTGTGTTGAATTTCTAATATAACTTCTTCATCTTCAGGATATTTCTGCCATCTGAGGTTCGTTAACATTATGGCAATATTATCTGCTACTAAGACCGATGAGTTTCTAATCAGCCTCGAATTCTACAAGTATGAAGTTCTTCTACACACTCACCTCTTTTTATTGATTTTCCCTTGCAATAGTAGTTGGGTAGGACATATTTGAATTTAATTTCTTCCAATTTTTACAATCTTTGTTTCCTTCTTTTATATATGTATTATAACTTTTACTTCCACTTTAAGACCTAAAACGTAAAGAGTTTTATAGATACGCCCACATTTTAAAAGCTTTTAGTCTCTTACTTGAAAAGCGTCCACGATTTCGCACCATACAAAAGCATCGAAAATTCAATAAACCTTACTTTTTTCATTCTATTGATTAGAATGAGGTCTCTATTTGTTGATCTAATTTTATTGAAACAGAATTTTGTCACTTCAATGCGGAGTTTTATATCTTGACTACAGTATATATCAATATTTCTGCAAGTCAATATTTAAAGTTATCTACTCCTAGGATTTCTAAGAATGTATTATAGTTTTGTTTGCATAACTGATTACTGTATGATTTTTTTATCTAAAAATATTCGGAACCCTTTGTTTTGAACAAAACAATAGTTTGTCGTACAAATCAGCCATAAAACGGGGTGTTTGGCGCTATCTGAGTTTAGTAATCTCATCGAAGGACAGTTAACGCATCTCAGCACTGGAGATACTCGAAAGGACGGAAGAGGTTACGATATTCCAAAGTTTTACCATAGGCGTTCAGCAAACCTCCCAACCGTAGGGCATATTGGAAGTATGGTAATAAATTTAAACAATATATTATAATACCTTATACGAATTCAAAAGTAGACATCTATCTAATGGGTAAAACTAGACATGGTAAATTACCAGAATTTATTTCCTTTGCTTGTCTGTTTATTACAATTCTTCCAGAGGTGAGATACGAGGTCATATGTGTCATCTCATTTGTAATATGAAATCAAAGATTAACATATGTTTTTAATTTTTTTTAAATAGTACCTGTTAATTCCAATGATAATATGTCTAAATTAACAATCTTTTCAACAATAAAAAATGTTAATAAACACACACACACTCACATAGTTTTTAAATGAGAAATTCACCAAAATGTATTTACATTTATATCGTTGAATAAGCTACGTAGAATGTAAAGAATTGTAAGAAAAGGAAGAAATCCCGACCGAGTGAAGGTAATATATAAATGAGCAGATTATTTTACAGCGTCGACTCACGCAGGAAAAATTTTGTCGAGTCTGTTAGTTCTCATCCGGGATATATCTAAAGTAATCGATGATATTTTACTGTATATTGGGCAGCTCTCGCTTGAATAGCAGCCAGAATAGACTGAATCGGTAGAATCAACAGAAAGTTACCACCTTTTGTCTGAGCTACAATGACAGTGAAGGTTCATGAATCATGAATCAAGGTCCAGTTAATAGATGTTCTTCTTTGCCACTACAATTAGTAAATATTTGTAAGACGATTTAGTATAGGACTTCACAGTCTGCCACTACCACTCACATTGAGACTGTGGAAAATACAAGTATTGCAGGAGCTTAATTATTATGAAAAAAAAAAAGTTTTTTTTTTGCTTCAAAAGTTATATGATAAAAATAGTACGAGTAATATTATATTCTAACAACAAACACAATTTAAAAGAATGAGTAAGGAAAAAAAGAGACAAAAGAAAAATTAAGCATTATTTAAGATCCGATTGGACTCTAATATTGGTGAACTTAATAGCACGGTCCTACGCTCGCTGATGAGAGAAGACCGATGCGATGAGCGTAGACACTGCGGACCACGTTATTCTCCGAGCCCGTCATTCCACGCCCACGCAATTGCCATCATACGACTCAACAGTGCTGTGAATCCATGGATTCACCTCTCTTCAATAATCTTCAGCATTAGCAGTACCGGTTATTTATTTATTTTAGAAATCTCACAGCTAGTCATTTACATTACATCTGGTAGAAAGTATAACAATAACTGATAGCCAATTATAACAGATGAATTAATGTTTGAGTATGCATATCTGACAGATAGTATCAGAAGAACGCAGGCGCAAGAAGGGGACTGGAGAAAAAAAAGAAAAGAAAAACGACATCTTCTCAGAACGCCATGAGACCCGATTTTATTCGATTCTTGAACGTATGCAGTTCATCAAAATAAATATCAAGATCGTCTGCCCTACTATAGAGCATTTTGTAGGAGTACATTTATTGAGCAAAGAATCCCACATTAGTAATGAATCTAATTAGATGAGACAAATAAGTGATTAAGGTGTAGAGAAATAAGTGTAATAAACAACTCCAACAGCTCGAGAAGTCGTTGGTACTATTGGGTGGATCGTCTACCAAAAATCTGTCAGCCAAAATATCATTAAAATGGTATTGTTGTATTGGACTCGCAATATGTTTAAGGATGCCTATCGGAACGTTATTCAACGTGTAAAAAGGCAAGAAAAGACATTCTCTTCTTGGCATCTTTCAGGTTATCGTTGATAACACGTCCCGACAGCATCTCGATAAATACATATCAACCGATCTTCATTAAAAACTCAAGGCCCTCTGGAATCGCCCAGTTTATGCTACAAAAAATACGCCTCTGAGATACACCTTGAGGTTGTATGAAAATCCACCTTCCACTCCTTGCGATCAAGGGGGGTAACCTTTTGTTTTCCTTATCAACATAATATCTGCTCTCCCATCCGAAATTCTCATCAGATTGAATGACAAAGCAAGTCCCTTACCTTTTTTCCTTAAAAAACAAATCGATAAGTGACCGGCGAAAACTTTAAATACATTTCCAATTTGGGAACATTTGCGATATACGGAATTTGGCATCTTTTTATTTTAACATTCAATATTTCAATATTATGCCAAACATATATAGGGAATGTCAGTACAAATGAATCGGTAAACTTACTTCAAACGGAATATTTTTTGCTAACCCAAACGGAAATTTTTACTAATAAAATATGCTGTGTTCTACAAAGGAAATAACATTTTTTATTAAATATTTATCTTCCTATTTCATTATAATAAACCGACATTTTAACTAACCGCACAGTCTTTATATAACTGCTAAAATATTCGCAAATATTTTTTTTTTAAAAAGGTTAACGCTTATTGTCCACAACTTTCGTGTATTTCTTTATTTAATCTGTTTCCTCATATCTGAAGATATAATATCCAAGTCTTGGCTCACATGTATCACTGTCATTGCAATAGACAGCTTTACAATCACGGTTTTGATTTTTTTAATTATTTATATACAGTACTAATTAACACCAATGAATTAAAATAAAAACGTAAAATAAATAAAAGAACAAAAATAATTATAGCAAGAACAAAAATTATAATAACAATAACAAAAATAGTAAGAACAATAACAATAATGACACAAATAATACGTAGAATAATAATAAGAACAAAAATAATAATTAGCACAAAATAATGCGTAAAAAATTTATTGAAAATAATACATCAATATTTCAAGTTAAAAAACCGTAACGTAAAATGAAGAAATAAATATTTTATTTCAATAAATTCAGTATCTTAGCAGTGTAGTCCAAGGTAGTTAGTAAATGACTTTGTTGCTAGGAAATTTATTAAGTAATTGAAAGGCCTTACTAAAGGCAACTGATCAACTAGTTCTGGCATGTGAAATACGAAATTAATTATGATTACATGCATGAGAATAATTAGAGGAAAGCTTTGTAGAAATGCAATCATGCATGTTAGTAGATGAACCGCAAACCGACTAGTCAGCCTTAAAGTAAATATCGAAGAAGACGCACTGTTGTGGCTTTTGTCCAGCAACAAAATTATGTTAATTATTTGTGAGTGATCTACCACGCTTTGTCTGTCAATCACTGACTATCGTAGAAACCTTCTGCAATGTGTCGTACGTGTGTTATAGCGCGATTCCATACTAATTTGCAATTATCCACAGACAACGACTACTCTCCGGTTTCAATGACGTTGGAAAGTTGTACGTGCGAGCTAAGCTTAAGTGTTTATACACTTAAACATTTCTTGAAAACGATAATTGCAAAAGTTTCCCATTACTTTCTGCACCGCAACATTATATTAACTGCATACAGAAACAGCAGCTCCGTTTGTAGATGTTCAAATACAAACACGTAATTCAAGCAAATAAATAAACCGATATCATACACATTATTGCTACGG
>JAPMAF010001319.1:0-11325 GCA_026537445.1 Silvatares holzenthali
AAATAAAGTGATAGCAACAAAGCTACTTAGTATTGTTTTATTTAGTTTCTAAATAATTGACAATCAATAAATATGGAGTTTCTAATTGATTAATCGAAAACATTCGTTAACGTGGTCAGTCTATGACCGGACAATGTCGAATTATATCAAATAAATTGTGGTTGTAATTAAGAAAAAGACATATTGTTTATATTAAAGCTACCGAGGAAAAATTGGAATGATTGTTTTGATTTCAATAACTAATAAATTCATAACAGCCCCACAAAAATATTATCGATGCTTATTTAAACAAAACAGAAAAAAAAATGTTTTCTTTTTGTACTTAAATTAAATAATTAATGCTTATTATTAAAATATTAAATTAGGTGCAATTAAATTACAAAGGATTTAAAAAAAATATTTTAGAAAATAAAACTAAATATTTATACAAAAATTAAAAAAACGTAAAAATGCATTTTTAATTCAGATTTTAAATCTTTGTGTAAAAATATATTCAACCAACATTAAACAATAAAAATGCATTTGAAAATATATATTCACCCTGGACTAGAAAAGAGTTGTAAATCTTGTATCGCTCTGGAGCAATACCACCGTTCAGTATTATAAGCCACGTGAAGTGGATTTATCCATATTTTGTGGCTAGAACTGAATAATTAGGTTTTCAATCTCTCCTCCGACTGCAACACAGCATTTACAAGTGCAGTTGTACAGTATGATACAGACCCAGACGGATGGTGGTGTCATGGTGTTTCATGTGTAGTATAAGATTAGAAAAAATAGAAAAAAATTAATATACTAATGAAAAGTATACAATATGAAATCCTTAAAAATGTCCAAAAATATGAATGATGCAAAGAAATGATATTGCGAATTCAATGAGAATGTAAATAACGGTTTAAATGGTTAAATTGAATGATTTAGCAAACTTATGCAATGTTATATACTGCAAAAGATTAGAAAGGTTTCGTAGGTTTTGTAAAGTTTGGGAAGATGAAACGAGACTTCAGAAACTGAAGAAGATCAAAAAAAACTTTATGGCCTGGCAAAAGAACTTAATACATAGATCTCCTGAATGGATTACATTAAAGGAGAGATTATGGATGGATGACAAATGCATAAAACAGAAATTACTATAGAGTATAAACGATTCTTGATACACCCAAAAGGCAAACAAAAGTGTTGATCTCGTAGACGAGTAGCTAGGACACTAGAACTCTGAAGATCGCGGGTTCAAGAACATTTTCAACAATTCAGATTTAAAAACATATTTGAAAAAAAGCATAAAACATAATCAAGACGGACTGGAAAAGAGTGATATCTTGTATCGCTGAAACAATGTCACCGTTCAGTATTGTACGCCACTTGAAATGAATTTAACTATGTTTTTTGACTAGGACTAAATAACCAGGTTACCCAGCATTATATGTACCACTGTACTGAATGTGACAGGTCTAGACGGATGGTGCTGTGGTATTTCATGTGTAGTATAACACATAAAATAAAGAAGATACACACATTGAAGGAACATGTTTTACGATAAAAACAGCAAATAGCAGTTTTCTGAAAATACATGTATTTAATAAGTTCGTATAGGAAAGAGTTTGGAGGAATAAATATAATAATAGAAAGACTGATTAAGAAGACTGATTAAGAAGACTGAAAATATAAGAATTAATATTAGACAAAAACCTTCAAAAGGAACCGCATTGAAAACTGGACTAAGGAGTGTTGAAAAGGTGTGTTCTAGGGTTTACTAAAAAATAGGTGGTAGCACTTGAAAATTATTGACAAAACGAAAGCTTGAAATATTGCGATTGATTTATAGATTCTTTTCTCACTCGCTCGCTAAGTTTAGAGTCACTCGCTTCTAAAATTTTAGACACGTCTTTTCCCTCAAAACTTTGCTTTCACTTCAATCACCATCACACATTATTTCATATATGTTTCATTATTTCGTTCTTAATACAATGGTTCCGTTGCGTTTTAATGTATGATCATGAATGACAACCATATCACTGAATGATTTTCACATCGATCTCTATGTGTTTTATAAATATGTCATAGCGTTATTGAATTTTGATGTTAATTTGAATGTTTAGTTTAGATCAACGTCTCAAATGACTCCAATACATTTCTGCTAATTTTTATGTTTGCTTCTTTTCAGATTATGCCAGTGAAGTCGCTAAAACACTTAGCACGTCGGCCAGCCCAAAATCCCCGACTAGACACCATGTGGATAACATCGCGTTTGTTAACGTCGAAGCCTTGACAATCCATGCAGAATCTAAAGCGTCCACACCTGATAAGTCGGAAGAGAAGAGCTCTCCGATAGGAAAATGTGATACGCCATCCAAAATGAGTGACATAGGACGAGATTTAGAAGAGTCCAGAAAACAGTTTAAGGAAGAAACTAGGAAGAAATTCGAAGAAATGAAGAAAGACTTTGAAGATAGTGCTATTGCGAAGTTCGAGCAGATGAAACAGGATTTCGTCAGAGATGCTGGAATCAAAATTGCGGAACCCAAAGAGGATACCGTAGTGACTGTTATAACCAAGAAAGAAGTTGTAACGCATCAGATATCTGGTAAAGAATCATTTTCGGAAAAGAAACAAGTCGTTGAATCTTCTTCGGGAGATGATTCCAGTGTTGAAACTAAAGTAGAAACTAAGCGAGAACTATCTGGTGAGGAGTACAAGTTGTCTGAAAAAGAATCTACTGAAAAAAGCGGGGATGTAATGCACAGTGAACGATCGTTGTTGGAAAAAGAGCAAAAGACAACGTTGGAAAGACAGGAAAAACAAGAATCGCAGGCTAGGAAACTCGGAGAAGACCCGGTGGCGTTGAAGAGTCACAAAGAATATGCTGAACAAGGTTTATATTCGGGAAGACAGAGCAAATCTGAAGAGAAGATGTCAGCTATCAAAGACGACGTCGAAAAGAAATCCGAAATAACTTATTCTGAAAGAGATCTCTCACATGAACAGTGGGGAAAGGAATACTTTGCGGAACTAGAACCTACTGACGAGGTTGAAGGGGAATTTTCTCAAGGAAAGGATGTGTACATGGAATCAGCTGTCAAGATAGTTGAAAGAGATGAGAAACTGACTACGGAAGAAGTGTTGCAAGCCGGGAAGGTTGTAAGTGCTTCTAAAGGATATAGCAAAGAGGAATCGACCGTTGAAAGTAAAGAACATGACGATATGAGCTCTGATATATCTCACGATACCAGTTTTAAGAGTGAGGTCACAGGCAAACGGGATTCTTTCGATGATAAATCAGAAGCATCACCGAAGAGTAGGTCGAGATCATTTAAAAAGGAAGAAGTATTCGATGTGGATTTCGTAAAAGAAATTAAGGTGTCGAGTTCTCAACGTGATAAGAGCTTCAGCCAAGGATATAGTCAAGATACCCAGTCTGAATCTGATTTGACAGGAGAATCAGATCTGTTGCATCAAGCCCATCAAGATCTTTTGCCTGAAGACTTAAAAGAAGGTGATGTAGCGAAAGTAATTTCGATGACTGAAGCCGAAATCGAAATGAAATTATCACCCATTCACAAACCTGAAGAACATATTCAAGAACATGTTTGGGAAGTTTCTGTTCAACAGCAAGCATCGTTAGATGAAGTGACGACTGATTTCCAACCTCAAGCAAAAGTATCTAAAGATGAAGGTCATTCTTGGGATATTGAATTCGCGTCACAATCTTCGATGTCTGGAAGTGATATCGGAATAAAAACTCTCAGCTCTGATACCGACGTTAAGATTAAGTTAAACGGATTAAGTTTCACTAGTTCAGAGGAGAACCAAGAAATTCAAAGCGAGGACTTTGATTCATTTAAAGATTCAATGATGAAATCAGGCGAAAGCGTTGAGACTGAATACATGATCAAGTCGATAGATTCTCAAGACACCGACACGCTTCAAAAATCAATGGATTCGGTGACAGAAACAATGCAGCATTCGGAGAAAGAAGATATGTCACTCGAAGCCGAATCATTTATAGCCGATCTTCAACAGAGGAAGGATGATCACATTTTTGTTAAAGAAAAGAGCGTAGAAGATATCTGCAGCAGTGGGTATGATACCGATCTCTCGTCTGCCGAGTTTCTTACGTCGAAACTTGAAATTGAGCGAGCCGACCACGAGCCTGCGAGACCGGAGCCGTTGGCCGAACTCTCTGACTTGGAGAAGACAATAGATGAAGTAAAACAGTCGTTAGAAGCTGCTCATGGAGAGATCATAAGTGAAAAACACGACAGCGGGATTAAGTACAAACAGTCTCCTTCAGAATTCGAATTCAAACTCATCAGCCCTGATCGACCAGAGGTGATACACGAAGAGCCTCACCACCATACCGAGTTTGTCGCCCAGTCAGAGAAAACCGGCCAGGAATCCATAACAATCATAGCTAGTCCGAGCAAAAAACAAACCTCAGCTGCTTCCGATAAGCCGGAAGATAAGCAGGAAGTTAAGAGAGACTACGTAGAAGTTGGCGAAGAATTAAGCGTTCAGAGCAAATCAATAGAAATCACTATGACAGATAAAGACATCAATATAAGCGTGAAAGACAGCGATTCTTCGTCGAAGCAAGATGATACCTGCATCACATCTGATGAAGAAAAAGAAACGATTCAAGAAAAACAAACTACCTTGCAAGAGTTCAGTGAGATTTCTACAGGTCTTGAGAGTGGACCGATTTCTTTGCTCGACACAGAAACCGATTTGATTTCTGATAGAGAAGAATCACCCAAAAGCAGTCCAGAGGTCAAACTGAGACCAGTTCCGAAGCATGTTAAGTCAGCGCATATGACTGTTACAGATCGCAGGTCTGGATCTGATCTTGAAGGCTGGTCTAGTTCGGGAGAAAGTCACTACCAAAGCTTTGAGCACACGGATAGTCCTCACAGTCGGCCTTTGTCATCTGACGTAGAAAATTTAGTGACTGGACACAGTACAACGGAATTCCAAAGTGCGACACAAGATATATCTTCGAAATCGCAAAGGACGTCCAAAGAATATTACACCGCAGTAAGTTCTTTGAGCTCGAGAGAAAGTATGAGAAGTCTCGATTCTGACAGTTCTGGACACATTGCTAGCATAGATATATCTGATGCTTCGGAGACGCTCGTACCTTCTGCGACAGAATTGAAAGAAGAAATGATGGATAGTGGGAACCTCGCTGAACATTTTGACATAGATCCATCCAAATTAAAAGACAGTATAATCAAAGAAGCCGACGAAGATATATCGGAAGAACTTAAGATAAAAGAAGAAATCGAAGTAATAACCCGACAAACAGTAGGATTTAGCGATCAGTCAGATGAAGGATCTTTAGATGACGAAATCAACGTTCAAGCTGATGAAGGAGAAGTGGTTTCCAAAATGAAGAGATCACACGAAATGAGTTTCCAACCTAAAGAACTTTTACCCGAAAAGGTGCCTTCGGATAGTTTATCGGAAAGCGTAGATTTGGAACTAGAAACTGGAATTCCTGAATCGGATTCGCAAGTCTTCAGTATGAGCAAAATCGAAACTGGGCCTTATATGGTAAGACATATAAAACAAACGACGGATATTAAAACCAGCAGAGGCGTATGTTCTCCTAAATCTTTTGAAATCTCAGAAAAAACTGTTGAATATCATACTTCTTCTGTAGTGTATAAAACTCCCGAAAAGAAGCCAAAACCTGCAGAAGTAGACGAGGTTATCGAAAGGAAAACTATCACCACCAAAACAGAAGTTGTACCACATCCTGTGAAGATAGTAGAAAGAGCAAAAGAAGCAGATTTAGATTCTCTCATGCAAGATATTATTCCGAAAGGAAGTTCTGAATATGAAGAGATAATCAGCGCTCATCAAGTTCCAAAATCGCACTCGGGAACGTCGAATATATCGAGCAGCTCATCTTTTGAAAGAAAGACTCAAGAATCGTATCCTATCGATAGCAAACAGAGTTCAACATCCAGTCTAAAAATACAGGACGAATTTTTGTCAACACCTCAAACGCCTATTTCAAATCCGAGTCAAAGCTCCGAGTCTACAGACAATGGAAGAGAATACGTCTTGGATGATATGTACGAGATATCAGAAGACCCAGAACAGTTTCACAGTGAGCGGGCAATGACAGATTCCAAGTCAGAGTTGTCCGTGACTACAGAAGAAAGAACTCTTTACGAAGTCCAAAAAGAACCTGATTCACCGATAAGTGACGAGTTCGAGATGGTAGATAGACCGAGTGAAATGGATGATTTCGTAGTTATTGAAGAAGTTGCCAAGGAAGCTTCAGAATTCGATTCGGAAGGAAAAGGAATGTCGATGTCAAAGATTCCGTTTGTCAAAAAGCACGATGAAGAGGTTGAAGAATATCTATCTCAAACAGCCAAGAAGGCAAGCGAAACCGAATACAGTACGTCAGGGTCTCTTTCAGAAGAAGAGATGTTGCAATACGAATTAGAACAGAAAAGGATTCGAGCCGCCGAATTGGCAGAAATTGAAGCTGGAAAGAAGTGGATTCAAATGCAGTTCGAAGGTGATTTGGCTGCAGCACGTTACGACTATGATAGAGGTCCACTCGAAGACATAAAAGAAGAGGAGATGACAGATTTTGACGCTAGCAGAATGGGAAGTTTAACATCTCAAAAAGAATCCGTTGGAAGTTATGGCAGCATGAAAAATTCTTACGGAAGTCTTTCGGAATCTGAATTAAATTTCAGAAGAAGATACATGACCCGGCCAGGAGAACAGGACGACTTGTCGGTCAGCTCCTTGCAGGAGTTTGAAAATCTCGAACAGGCCATGTTAGAGAATTTTCAGTTATCCTCGTCTTCACAAGACTCTTTGAACGGTTCTCTTCCTAGAAGGTATCAACTGAGTAGGAACGGCCAAGGTGACGACATTTCTATATCCAGTTTAAAAGAATTCGAAGGTTTAGAATCAGCATGCTTGGAGGCGCTTAGAATTGAGAAAGACGCCAAACAGAAAGAAGCGTTACTTTTGGCGCAAGATGCAAAGTATGGCAGCTTCGGAAGCCATGGTAGCCACGGTAGCTCAGAGAGCAGCCCACCGCAAAAAAGCAGCAGTCCTGGCCAGAAGAGTGGAAGCCCTTCGCAGAAGAGCGGCAGCCCATCCCAAAAGGGCGGGAGTCCGAATCAGAAAGGCGGAAGCCCTAGTCAGAAGTTCGGCAGTCCGAGTCAGAAAACTCAGGAGCTCATGGCTATTAGAAAGCTTATAGAACAACAAATGGCTGATGGCCAAGTTAAAATCACCACGTCTACGTCGACAGATGGAGGCGCCACTGTCACTTACGTAACAGCGCAAAAGAAAGTGTTTGATAACAGAGGAGCTTTTTACGTTCCCGATACTTCTTGCCCCGAACAAGCGGAAGGTGTATGCGTTAGAAAGAATATATACGAATGCAAAGCTACGGATGAAAAGCCTGCAGAAACAAGCACGTACGAAACAAAGGACATTTGCGATCTCGGTTCATCGTTCACTGAAGCTGACGCTAATATGATCGGCGTTATAACGACAACTAAAATTATCCAACAACGGTTTATAGACGGGGAGAAAGTATCCGAAACCATAACGGTTACCGGCAAAGGCATGGATATCCCAGGGGCTGCGAAGGAAGAACAGAGCGGGGAATTCGGATCTGGGAAATTCCAAAGCATCGACGTAGGATCTGGGAAATCCATAACGGACTACGGTTCAGAATTCTCTTCCTCGATGACATCGCAACAGTCTGATACTGAAAGTCTGGTAACAATGATGGAGCAGCAATTCGATTCATTGCCACACTCATTGGAGGCGTCACGCACGATTATTCCTAAAGACATGGACTTAGATCTTGGATTGAAGGCTGGAGAGTCGGTCGACACCGGTTTGAGGGAGAGCTCGCCGATGTCCAACAAGTCGGGTTCTGGTATATTTTCAACGGGCACGTCTAAACATTTTACAGATCCGGCCAGCGGTTCTTGGAGCGGTTTGGACGAGGATATGAGTTCTTCAGGAAGTTTTAGCAGGTGACCTATCAATACCTTTGCTTTTATTCCTTCTTCACGTTAATCACTGACTAATCAAACAAAACCTTCTCTGTGATCCTAAAAGTACCTCGTTGTATTCTTTTCACTTTTGCCAAGTTTTTGTGAGCATTCTTTTGGCCGGACTTCATTATTTTGCTGCGATAACGCCCCTCTTTATAAAGCTTATATCGATTTGTACATATTTGTTGATGTCTTTATTTTTGGCCATTTAATCACGTCTTTCATTTAGAGTTTCCATTCTTGAGTTTGTACCTAAATATCTATATCTCTTAAATATGTTTTCTTTGATTTTTCTTTTTAACAGTTTCTTCTTATCTTATCTTTTGATTATGTTATTGTGTTTATTGTTTCTCTTAATGTTTCGTTACATCCTATTCTTTAATACAATCATTTTTATATTTGTTTTCCTTTGATTTTCTTTTCAACAGTTTCTTTTAATCGTTGCTTTTTTATTATGGTCTTATTCTTCTATATCTTTGTATTTAGGAAAATGTTTGTTGAACACTTTTATTACTCCAAGGGTTTTCACACAATATTGAGTTTTCTAATACAGTTTATAGCTTATATTTTACACCCTATTTGCTGTGTTTCCGTGTTATTCGTTTTGATTTACATCCTAAACACTGTATTTAAATATGATTGGTAAATTTGACAGGGACAGGAGTGTAACACCAACTCAATCGAGAGTAGACAGGTAAAGAATCTGCCTTGAACCAAGTTGTGTTTGTCTATCTTAGAGCGTCTTTGTGTATTATTTCCATATTAGTGTAGATTTTTGTTCTTGTGACAAGCTGTTGTCAATTTCTTCCAACTTACTTTAGAAACTAAAATGTTGTATTTAAGAAAAGTTTGATTATAGAAATGTAAATATTCCAGCCGATCTTTTGAAATTAATTTTTAATAACCGTAGCAGACACACTGTTGCACAACATTGGCTAAAATTACGAAATAGAAATGCACCGTTACACAACCTGATGAAACCAAAAAAAAGAAATAGAACAGCACGATTACAACAAATGAGCGAAATCGAATCAATCCGTGCATTTATGTATGTATTACACTAGACATGAGACACCATGACACCACCATCCGTCTGTATATTAATAACAAGTGTATATTATGTAGTACAGTACAAAATATGATGTAATATTCTGAAATCAGTAAAAAATACAGCAATTATATTGGCAGAATTGTCAATATTATTCAGTGCTGGATGTAGACTACTTTGGTGTTGCATCATCTGTCTCTATTAGCTGCTACTCTTAGTCATACATTCTTTCACAGGAACACTCGCATTTCATCTTTCGTCTCTCTATCGTCCAACAAGTTCTTGCCCTTTTCTATTTCAATTGAGCTACATAACTTTTAGAACATTAATCTTCTTCGTGTATCCAAGATTTTGGTGCACACTTCTTGGGTTTTCATTTCCAGACATGGCTTCTCTTTTCCACATGATAGTATATCTTTTCCACATGATAGTATATCTATATATGTCCTCTTTATCCACACAAATTTTTTTACTTCATATAACTGTATATCCTACTTTTACAATAAGGGAATTTAGACTTTAAATATTTTTATTATGGCTATTTACAGACTCTCAGAATCATGAAAATACTTATTCAACAACTGTTTTGCTTTTTGAAAATAATAAGCTAGCTTGTCCAGGATAGTTGGTTGTAAAAAATTAAACGTTTTTATTTCTTTGTCTAATTCCACTTATTTATTTAGAATGTTCGAAGTGTGTCGAGCCTTTCGTATCTCATTAGCAAGAACATCCTGAAAGTTATTGATGCTGAGCTGGGAAAGTCCCAAGACGTGTAGAATTTTTTAAACAAAAGGTTGAAACTAGATAAAAAAATAAAAACGTCTTATTTTTTTAAAATGAATTACCACAAAGTAATCACTGATAAAATCCAATAAATGGTTTGTTATATTTTCCATATCGTCATCTTCTTTCATTACTTCATCTTTGTTGATTTTCGTTCATCAAATATATAGTCTCCCACTACATGAAGAGCATTATTTGGAGAATACACCGTTCCCTCTTTCAAAATCTATTGTCGTACATTGTTTCACTATCTTTTTTATGTTATATTTTTAGTCAAAGTGAGGTCAGTGATCTCATCTTATTGAAACAGAACCTTGCTGTTTCAACGCACACTATTTCATCGGTTATTGAATCAACAACCGAGATTTGTTTTTTGATTATATCCAAGTAGGTTTGCCATACCGTTGATTCCACAAGCACCAAAAAAGCATCCAGTATGAAATTCTTCATACGATCAAGACCAGCTTGTTGGCGTTTTGGAGACGTTGCAGTGAAGATTGCCGAGGTTGTATTGGTGTCTTCAAATTTTTCCAGGGCCAGGGAAGAAGACCTGATGCTCGGGAGCACGGACAGCCTCGAGCAGACCAGCTCCAATGCCACAAGAGCGACATATAACTACGAAGTCGACACACCGATGACTGGAAGCCTTTGCAGTGCCGGTGAGATAGATACAATAATATTTTTAAGCACTTCATTTTTATTCGACTGAACTTCTAAGCAGTAAAAATCTAAGATTTCTTTTATCTTTTGACTACTCTGCTTTAAACTACAACATATAAATAAATATATATGACTGTGTATATATGATACGAGATGCGATAATATATGTAAGTGGCGATTGTGGACTCGCAAAATAGTCGCTAACGACTCTCTTCAGAGTGTTTGCGGACAACAAAGGAAAAATCCTCCACAATAAAATGGTTCGCCGCAAAACCTGCACCATTTCCAAGAGGAAGTCATAAATACTGCCCCATACATAAACATGCAGGCAGGCGGGCGAGCCGGTGGGCCGGGGTAAGCGGGGCCTTAAACGCTGTTTCATATGTGGATTTTATACGGTACGGCGACTATTATCGGCGGCACGCTCCCCCGTGCTACCCTTATCTCTTACCTGGCAGTACTGGGTGGCAAAAAATGATTCAAAAATAATTTTCCACGGAATTAAACGTTAGTTTGTACTATGACAACTTTGCAACCGAAATAGTTTAAAAAGACTAAATATTTTTTTCATATACGGTAAAGAATGTACGCGCATGCGGTGTGGTGATCAACAACCTTCGGTAATTGTAGAAGAAGACGCTGGGCTTGCGGATTTTATTCCAGTTGATGTAATGCACATAATCACAATTGCAATCTTCTGAATAAGACTCAGAAGTTGAGAACTAGAGAATGCAACGTAATGAATAAAAGTGTCCACGAAATTTGAAAATTGAAAACTTAACACACACA
>JAPMAF010001320.1:0-11321 GCA_026537445.1 Silvatares holzenthali
TAGAGGTCCCAGTACCGAACCCTGAGGGACGCCAGTCTCAACTGAGGATGCGGGTGTAATTAGGTTCCCAAACCGAAAAGACTGTGAACGGTTCCTCAGATAGGAGGTGAACCACTATTCTCAGATAGGAGGTGAACCACTGGTATATTATATATTGAAATTATAGTGACAGAATGTGATAGAACATAATAAATAAATTATATAGTTAATGATGTTATGTTGATAATGATGTATTTAATTCTTGACGGTAATCTTGAACTGCATTGTTTTCTTGCGAGGATCCGGAGTAATCCGCAGCGCCCTTGAGGTGATATTCTCATGAAAACGGCGATACATAAATTATCCACGTTAATAATAATAATCCTCCTTCTCCTTATATTCTCGTGGTCGAGTGTTTAAAAGCACTTGACTAAAGCGTTAGTAGAGTACGAATAGGGAAGAAAATACAAAATTAAAACAAAGAATCATCTAAGTCTATCATTGCTTTTTATAGAGCTAACAATAGGAGTTCTTGATAATGGGCCATTAAGAGCTCGAAACGCGTCGAACTCATTAAAATAAACAAGTGGTATTAGACAAAAGTAAAAATAAAAGGTTTACAAGTGGTATTAGACAAAAGTAAAAAAAATATGGCCCTGGTGGGGGAAGCGGTCATCACCAGTATGAACGGTTCAAATTAAGGAACTGAAAGATTTGGTCCCAAAAGCCCGTGCTTGATCCCGGAACTATTTGTCTCAACTTGCTTGAACGAAACTAAAGCTAAGTTATTCGGAAATTAGTGGAACGAAATAGCGTGAAGCGAATATCATACCTAATGACCATGTGAAACAATTCCAAGAGGAATGTCTTTAAAAATAAAGTATGCGCATTATTAGTTACCCCACATTGAATGAACACAGAATATACTCATAATCTTCAGTGCCGTAACACTGTGTGGGTCTTGATTCGATCATCAAGTCTTCCCAACCAGACTTTTGAGCACCTTTTATGGTCTTGTGAATAACAGTCTATTAGGTACAACAGGGAGGAGCTTGTCGTTGCTGTTCGTGGTTCCTTTTCGGATCCTATTGGACATATACACTACACTGGTCTTGGGGCAATTACTTTTGCCACCACATTTAACTTCTTTCCTGACATGATCTTCTTGGGTTGTTCCTAGTTATTGGACATCCCAATTTCTAACTAGTCACGGTAGCTTCAATAGTAGACTTACATCATTTAACTTTGTTCCATCGGCCTCATGCCAGTTCTGTGGTGACAGCAACCAGATTTCCATGCACCTTTTATGGACTTATGAATACCCGTCCACCAGGTACAACAGGGAGGAGCTTGTGGTCCCTTTCGGATCCTATTGGACATGCGGACTTCGTGGCCTCTAGGAGCAATTGCTTGTCTCCAGCTAACTCTGTCTTCCAGAGAAGAAGTCACCTTTCTTTGATGATTATTTCGTAATCCATGAGGGTATCTTCTCTATACCCTTATCGATTGCTCTTTTCAGCATTTGAGGTGAAGTTGAGAGTTCCTTACGGGCTGCTCTATCATTTGGGTAACGAGTTAACTGATTTCAGATGCAATACGGGTATGTGGTGGGATAGCAGCAAGTCTTCCCAATCAAATCTTTCGTTTCATGCTCGACATGTCCAAATTATCTCAAACCATCTTAGGCCGAAAGTCAGATGATTTGTACAAATTAATATAACATGTTTATTATTTTCTCGATATACCACTTATATTTTTTAATTGAGTTCGACGCGTTTCATTCAAATTGAGCACCTTCAGGAACTAATTGTTTTTATTTCGACAGTTTGAGATTGGGAGTCAGTCATTTATTATTTTTATAAATTTTTAAGTATAAGTTTCCTTTAATATATTTGAATTAGTATTTCTAAAGACTCTTAGAGTGTTGTTTGTATGTATGTGTTGGTAATGTGTAGGTATTCAGTATTTATGTCGTTGAAGGTATGTCCTTCTATTAAGTGGTTTGCAAATTTTGAGTAATTGTTGTTTTTGAGGCAAAGTTTATGTTGTTTAAGTGTTTTAAAATTTCACGTGGTCATTCCTATATAACAAAGGTAAACTATGTAAAAAAATAAACATATTTATATTACTTTGTAAACATGGATTATCACAAAGTTACATAAAAAATTATGCGGATTTTCATCCATATTTCTGCATAACCGCAGAAAATGCACAATTCAAATGAGACAATATAGCTATTGGGCGCCAGTATAAATTGTGTTCAACTTACAGGAATGCAAATGCCGTGTCTCCTATAAAAGCATTGCATCCACGTAAATCATAATTTTACGATATTAAGTTATAACGTTCTAACTTGAATTTTATCGTCATTAATACTAATGACACATCAAATAATTTATCTGGGCAATAAATTAAAGAAAGATAATTATTAAATAATAAACCGTGGGAAAAGCATTTAAGATTCCGGTCATCAATTAATACACATCACCGATACACGCCTCATCTTATCTCATATTTGATCTCGTTCGAGTTTGCAGATATGAAACTGGTTCAGAAAAGTTTTCATAAGGATATATACATTACCTCCAGCCCAACTTGAAGAACCAAGCTTTTTTTTTACTATTTACCCCCTTTATATGTTTCTCCGGTGAATACCAACTATAGGCAGAATGCGTTCTTGTGGAGAGCGAGCAATAGTCTGAATATTGTCATAGGATGATATATTATTGATATAGGATGCTCATATAAGTAAGACGATCAGTGCATACTTTAATCAGCTAAGGCAAATTAATTACTTTCAATTGCCGACCAAAAACACATCTTTTAAAATATTGTTCCCGAAGAGTGAATAAAAAAATGTATAACACCTTTTAGGTGATTTATTCACGAAAACAGTGCTCTGTAAGTAATCAGAGTTAATAATAATAAAAATGAAGAAGATAACTTAGAAATACATTATAATTGTCGTGTGTAATGGTTAAATTCATCTACCTGGACATGTATCAGGAGAGCATGACAATGGAGACAATCCCTCAAATTTTCAGCATTGTATCAACGTTTGTCGGCCTCGTGGTCGAGTGGTTAAAGGCACTTGACTAAAGCGTTGAAGAAATGCTGGAGGTTGCGGGTTCGAATTCCGCCGGAGTGAGAAAAAAATTGTATACAAAAATCCATTTCTATTCAGATTTTTAATATATGTGTAAACATATAATAAAAAAAATCGAAATTACCTCTGGACTGGAAAAGAGTGGTAGATCTTGTATCACCCTGTACATATATTTAAAACCTGAATAGAAAAATGCATTTTTAAATACATTTTTTTTTCGCTCCGGCGGGATTCAAACTCGCGACCTCCAGCGTTCCTCCAACACTTTAGTCAAGCGCTTTTAAACACTTGACCACGAGACCGACAGTCCTTCTGGGCAGCAAAATGCCGGAGAGATGACTTTCTCATGCTGATTATTAGAGCAATGTGTCTATTGATAGAAAGGACCTCATTTCGTTCCCATTTCTTATATCTTGACTGCGGTATCACTGGTCGTAAAGCCCACAAGTATCATTATTGTTAGCACGTTCTACCAGTGAATGTTCTGGAGCGCGGATTTCTGAGACGGCCGTATATTCGGTCTTCTTCTCGTTTAAAATGCTCGTAAAGGAAATTGGCAATTCGTTTGCCAATAGACAGCACTCTTAAAAAGCTATCTCATGGGAGCTTTATGTTTTTATATGGTTGATTAACATAATGGTGTCTCATTTCCATATTTTGAAGACTTCCTTGTTAAACATACAAATACCATAGAGCGAAATAATCAGGAATTCGCTACGATACAGGCTGCAACAGAAATTAAGCGAAGCAGATTCCCTTGCTTCCTCCACGAGCATGCATCTCTTAATACACGCCCGACGGTTGTTGTGGCTTCTAACATTGCCAAGAAGCTGAGAAACATGCCCTTGCAAGTTTTTCTAAGCCTTCCACTCACTGCTCTGCCACTAATATTCGCACAGTAGATCTGTTTTAATATCCTTTCATTTGTCATTCGCCCAACATGTCGAAACATCTCAAGCATCCAACATTCATTCTGTTTATGATTGTTACTTTTATTGACATTCTTCTCTGATACATTAAATTTTTTTACCGATTTAGAGTGTTAAATTATTTATTATGTTTGGTAATTTAATATTTGTTGAATTTATATTTGTGTTTCGAGTTATTATTGCCGTATTTATTTAGTCTTAAAAATTGATTCCATTTTTGAAAGTTATATTTATTTCAAAAGTTTATAATTTAATATAATATTTGTTGATTTTTCTATTTATAGGTCAGTTACATGTTTTTATAGTAATATTGTATTTTTTTTTGCATAATTAAGTTGATTGAAATTTAATATAATTGTCAATAGATCTGGCAGCTCTTATTTGGTTGGGCTGCGTTGCAGTGTTCACATTGTACACTTGCCTACCAGTTGTAGTTTATATTTATATTGTTGTTTGTCTATAATTTTGTAATTGATTTAATGGCATCAGCCGTAGATAAATAAATTAATAAATACATTTCTTATCCAATCAATCAGGGTCTTTCCGCACATTCTGCGTAATGAACTCATCTCCACTGCATTTATTCTGTTTTCATCCTTCTTTTGCCAAGTTCACGTTTCGCTATCATATAGCAAGGCAGTTACCAAGACTATTGTGTATTGCCAACTGCGATCTTAACTAATTATAAACACATATAAACTAAATTATTTTATTTTATTTATTTAACCCTTACGGGAATAAAAAAATCTTTACAGATTTTATCGATGTCTTATGAACTAGCATGTTAAATACAATATAATAATGTAAATAAAAACTTAGAGACGTAATACCACGTCCTTAAAGCAAAAGCGGACCCGTTGTTAGTTGCGTAATCGGAGCGCTCGGTTAACAGGTTGATCAATTAACATTTTAGTCGTTTCGGTTTTGGCTAAGTTCCAACGTAAAGAACAGATGCGTTGCGACAAAGTTGCGATGGGTTTCGGCCGTTTTGCACCGTCATTAGTGACGTAATTAATTGTTAAGTACTTTGTTAATGCGCACAGGAAGTGCACACTGTATGCTGCAGAAAAATGTATGACGGACAGGCACTTATACGGGAATTAACGGGTATCGGGTAGCAGTTACTCGGTAGCATGTAGCAAGTAACAGATAGCAGATGAAAGTCGCCGGATGCTGTTAATCTACACGAGGCTTTATACGTATTTTAATGATTATTACAGCAACGGGAAAATACGAATGTATATGGCGGATATGTAATAGGTGATCCGACCCCGGAATCAAAATTGTCTGAGTTGAAATGGCGAACAGTGCTGGTAGAATATCACGAAACCAAACAGAGATGAGGTACGAGTATCTAGGCCTGTTGACACCAATTGCTGAGTGTAGGCCATGCAATGTTATTATTATTGGCCCATTGCTACGCAGATGACACGCAGATATATTCCTACGCTAAACCGGACGAGTGTAATTCCTTGGCAAGCGCTATCCAGCAATGTATAGACAGGATCGGGAGGTGGATGGCCTGCAATAGGCTTACACTTAACCCATCCAAGACGGAGATACTGTGGCTAGCAACTCCTGGTAGACAACATCTTGTAGCGAAACCTATTAATGGAACAAATACTGCTAAAGGCGGAGTATCTTGTGTCAGATTTTTGGGAGTGCATATTAATTCGGAGCTATCTATGGATGCTTATAAAAGTAAGACAATCAGTGCATGCTTCGATCAGCTGAGACAAATTAAATGTATATGCAAATATTTACCAGCGGAGGCTACTCAACTTCTGGTCAATGCGTTTGTGGTCTGCGTCTACAGCGTCTACATTGGGTTGCTACAATACAAATTGAACAGACTTCAATCTGTTTTGAATGCTGCGGCTAGAATAATCTATGGTATTTATAAATACACACATATAACATCCCTCCTTCGTGATTTGCACTGGCTCCGTTTTCCGGAAAAAAAATTGTATAAGGTTTGCTGGTTGATGTATGGTTGGTGCATAGCGCCACTGTATCTCAAAGAGCTGTGTATTCCCGATTCTTTAAATGACCGGCAACGCACGCTCAGATCGGCTTCCTCGACAGCTGTAGGAAGGGTAACGGAGCCAAAAAGAGACCATAAAACTAACTTCATTGAGCGAACATAGGCCTGGAATGCTCTTCCGGCATCGGTGCGTAAGTCTGTTTTAGAAGATTTTTTTTAAATATTGTTTATTTATTGGATGATTTCATAGCGCTTTTTTGGCTGCCTTACTCTTCCTGCCATTGAGTAAATCGGCCTGCGCGCGTGTTGCCGATCATTCAGAGAATCAGGAACACACAACCCCTTGAGGTACAGTGGCGTCATGCATGCACTTGTACATCGAACAGCATACCTTATATAAAACTCTTTCCGGATAACGAAGCCAGTGCAGATTACTGGGTAAGATGAGCTTTTGGGCATATGCCATATACTAGTGCTTGTTATTTTCAAGTACAAAAGCTGACCATTGAAGAGGGAATAGTACTCCTCATACAAAAGAGATAATACAAATTATATTTTTCACGATAACAATACGTTCTGAAATGCAGACTATAAAGAGCACAACGCCGTAAGCATCGCTAGTGTTGCGGAGTTTTTAGATCGGCTTGGCAAATAAACTGGTTCGGACCCCTCTATTATGATCCATACCGCCTATTTTTTTCCCCAATATCCTTTTTAGGGCCTCAGGCCATTTTACCTTTACGCTGGCCAGACAGTCTGTCGCCATCAGCGTCCGTTGCGTTAGACGTCTTCCTTTATACATACATCCATAACCTACATCATTTCGTGATTTGCACTGGCTTCGTTTTCCGGAAAGAGTTGTGTATAAAATGTGCTAGTTGATGTACAAATGCGTACATGACGTGGCGCCACTGTACCTCAAGAAATTATGTGTTCCCGATTCTCTGAATGACCGACGGCGCACGCTCAGGTCGGCCTCCTCAACGGCAGTGGGAAGGGTGACTGAACCAGATAGAGACAACTAAATAAACTTTGCGGAGCGAGCATTCTCGGTTGCGGGGCCAAAGGCCTGGAATGCTCTCCCAGCGTCAGTGCGAATCAGTCCGTCTGAGGTGATTTTTAGAGGCCGATTAAAACACACCTTTTTAAAATATCGTTCCCTGAAAAGTAACAAAAAATATGTGCAGCGCCCTTGAGGCGATTTTTTCAGCGCTATATAAGTTATCCATGTTAATAATAATAATGATTTACTATAGGGGTAGGCAGAGAAAATAAAATATTTGTTTTTATTAAAACATAAATTTTATCCTTTCTCTACATTAATACATCTTGTCAAATATGTATGTCCTGGGTAGGCAGAGATAATGGACAACTTGTCTATTGCCACTGTCTGCCACTTGTCTCTATCCTGACATACAATCCTTGCTTTTTCCACATTCATGCATCTCGTCATACACGCACGAAAGTTGTTGTAGCTCCTAACATTGCCTCTGTACCCAAGAAGATGGGAAACATGTTCCTGCCAAAATCTAGTATGCGTAGTATAATATTGAAAATAAACTATTTAGATTTCTTTTTGCACCGAAAGACTGAGAATTGTCGCTGTTAATATAGCGCATAATATCCTCTGGAATTCTATTGGTCCTTCCCGGTTTCCATTGAATTGGGATCCCCGAACTGAAAAAAAAAATCGCGCCCCATTGTTGGGAAATTGTAAAGGGGGTGCAACAATGGCTTCCGCTACCCGGCTGGTCCATTGTTACTCTCGGTGCATTATGCCAACAAGTGCAATGCATTATTGTAGTAAACTGCAAGGGAACAAGTCTTTACGCTGGTTCATTCATAAATCGTGCCCATTCAGGGATCGAATTCGAGACAAATTTGTACATGCGCATCGCTCTGAGAAATGTCCTGAAATATTCTGTATCTTTTATTCTTTGACTCGGTAAAATTATTCTAGGAGAATGATAAGAATCTCATATTTTTTATTTCTTTTATCTTATACTACACATGAGACACCATGACACCACCATCCATCTGAGTCTGTAACCTACTGTTCACATGTAAATGCTGTGTAGCAGTCGGATGAGATTGAAATCCTGGTTATTCAGTTCTAGGTACGAAACATGAATAAATCCATTTCACGTGGCTTACAATAATGAACGGTGGTATTGCTTGAAGGTGATTCAAAATCTACCACTCTTTTCTAGTCCAGAGTGAATAATTCGGAGCATCCCCTAGACTCATATCCTTCTTCGCCTCTTACCTGCGAAATCGCCGGCAATATGTCGATTACGAAGGCTGTGAGTCCAGCATCTTTAATGCTGCCAGTGGCATTCAGCAAGGTTCTAACCTTGGCCTCACTCTCTTCAATATATCCGTTAACGGCATTGCTGAACATCACTCGGCTTCGTAACAAGACAGGTTCGCCCATTTTCCAATTCCGACGTCTTATGAACCCTCTACGTAACATTCGTCCTCAGCATCCTAGAGTATGGATCCATCATTTGGAATCCCTATGAAAAAACTTACCAAATCACTCTCGAGCGAATTTATAAAAAGTTTCTACGCTCGCTCTATCTAAAGAGATTCAATCATTATCCAATCTCCACTGAAGATCACATCTATTTTCCGACCTCATTCCTATATGGCATGTTATCGTTTCACTCCCTCGAATCTCGTAGGACATTACAACTTATCTATCATTTCACTCTTCTCCTCAGAGGGCTCATACATAACCCTGAAATGTTAGAATGTATTGGCCTTTCTGCTACAATCAATTTCTTGCGCGCTCGTCACCACAATACTTTCTACATTCCTCTAGCCAGAACCAATCTGGCCAACCAATTACCTGTTGCGAGAGTCCTGCGACTCTTTAATGAGCTGCACAGAGATATTAATATTTTCCAGATACCCCTTACCGCACTGCTAAATTCATTATCTCTCTGTCAGGTAATCTTTATAATAAATTCATTAACATTCGTTATTTACTTAATGAACTGTTATTTGGTTGTACCTACTTTGAAATAAATAAATAAATTAAACATATTCGTATGAAGTAAGAGAGGTCTGTAATCAGCAGTAAATAACAAATTGAGAATGAATTTTGTATATACATACTATTCCAAATCACCTAACAATTTGACAAGGGATTTTCTTTGTATGTTTGTAGAGTTTGGCAAAGGGATTTTGGTCAAATATGTGTAATGTGATCCATGCAGGTTGGACACTTTTCCATTGTGTAACATCGACGTGTTTGAATTTATCTCGAATTTGTATATCTTGGGTATCACACGGTGTTTTCAGGTTGTATGGGGAGGTTTATATAGTAGAATAATACTATACGTATGCCAGTTTATTGTGTTGTTATGCAACATTGATTTGTTGAGGAAATCGTAATATGACACACTTGTTTTCGTGCAGTTTGGCATTAAACATGCAATGTATTGTGCGAATTGATCAATGGAATCTTTCTCGAGGCAATTTTTTTGTCATCTTTTGATTCGATATCCATCTATTGATTCGATAGAATGAATTTGCCTATCCCATCATTACATATTAAACTAAACAGACGCTTCAACCGTCCACTTTCTGCCGAATTTTATCAGATATTACTTTGTAGTAATTCATTTAAAAAATAAATGTTTTATTTTCATTGATTAAATCCACCCGTTTTTTTCAGAAATTAATAATTACGAACCTATCGCGGTTCATCATCGAAAACTTTTTCTCAAGTAAGTTCTTAGTAATAAGCTGTAACTGATAGTATCCATGTTTCGTGACTAGAACTGAATAACAAGATTTTCAATCTCTCCTCTGACTGTTACACAACATTTACATGTGCAATCGTACAGAATGTTGCAGACCCAGACGAATGGTGGTGTCGTGGTGTTTCATGTGTAGTATAAGATTTTAAAAAAGAGCCCCCAAATAGAGAAAATAGATAAATACGTACTTTATATTTAAATAATCGAAATTTAAATCGCCCCAAAAAGCTCTTTCTTCAAAGCTTAAAGTTGGTTACCTCACTTGTAAGCGTAATTCATTGCAATATGGAGTTGAAAATACGGAGGTACCTATGAATAATTAACACACCGAAAAGCGTGAACGAATTTCGTATAAAACAACGATAAAATTTCCGCCCAAGGCAAAAGCGATGAAATACAATCTTATATTCATCACCGTTTATTCTTGATTTCATAGTGCATTGAGTAAATGATATGGTAGTAACTGGTTCAGATGGGCACTTAGGGCTGATTAATTTATATTGGAGATGAGTGCATCGCGACAGAAAATTAGCTAAATTATCAGTTTGTACTCCACTGAGCCCCGGGGCGTGCATCAAAAGATGGGTGTGGTCTTGATTACGGGGTCGAAAAGGCGAATACGAGATAAGTGCACATCTGAAGTGAAAAGAGGGGTTAATAAATTTTATGCACCGGGAAGAATACTGATTCACTGTAAACGCTTTGTGTCGGCCTCGTGGTCTAGCGGTTAGGACATTTGATTATTTATTTATTTACTGGATGATTTATATATCGTAATTTCGTAATTCAAATCATTCCGAGGACGCTCTACAAATTGCACATAAATACACTAAACAGAGATTTTCAACAATACTAGTCGACAAAAATTTACCTGAGCATTTGTCCCTTAAACCCTTCCCTTATTGGAAGGTTTTACTCTATAATAAAATACAAACAGTGACAAAATGTATAAAAATGGATGTTAATGGGTGCAGAGAGGCTAGTACAGAAGATCTATGACGCAAATGTTGAATGTACGAAATACAGAGGTCGCCCACGCAAAACATGGCAGGATCAGATCAATATCAATAAATATTGGTTGATGGCTCTCTCCGCAGTCGTAAGAATCACAGAGCATGAGGAGATGTATGAACGTGAACGAGGTAAGAACCGTATATCAAGATAGGATTGAGTGGCGTTCGATCCTCTCTGCCTGCCCCTATGAATGGTGTATTGTATTGCATACATTAAATATACACAAGAGAGAAGTTATACATAAGCGAGATGTGGACGAGATATACTCAGGCGAAAACGAGTCAGTTTCGGGTGCAATACAACAACGCATACATAAACGTATTCAGACTCCCAGCCTACTGCACCGCTACTGAGATGTTTCTAACTGGCGGAGTCCCGAGTCCCGAGGTTCTGGGAATTAATGAGAAGCAAGACTCTCAGAATGCGGCAGAGACTTAGAGTGGATACCGTCCCCGATACTGCTGCCTGCTGCACTGGACAACAATGAGCAGTGCCCACGCGACCTTACTCAGGTCACAAATAGTAATAAGTGCAGTATAGTG
>JAPMAF010001321.1:0-11320 GCA_026537445.1 Silvatares holzenthali
TAAATAATAATAAATAAATAATAATAAATACTATGCACACTTATATACACTGCACACTTACTACCCTATACGCTCAAAACAACAACAGAACAAAAAAAATATAAAATCAATAGAAACTGTCAACTATATTGACTTATTGTTAATGCTAAACAGATTTATTTATTTATTGGATGGTTCACATAGCGCTATTTGTTATTTATATTACCTCGAGAGCACTGCCTGAGCTTACAAAATAATACAATATGTATACCATTATGTTGCAACTATAACTTTCATATAACTCGTTCTTATTTTATCCTTTTCTTTTTCTTGTATATTCTGTAAACCAACTTCAACAAAAGTTCCCACTTCACTAAGTAGGCATCACTCCTAATTTATTACACCATATTATGAATATGAGTGAAAATAAATAAAAAATATTTATATACAATACAATAAAAAACAGCGAAAAAAAATGCATTTAAAAATATATATGGACAGGAAGAGTGGTAGGTCTTGTATCGCCCTAGAGCAATACCACCATTCAGTATTGTAAGCCACGTTGTAAGGAAATAGAAATTTCCTAACTGCCATTTTTTAGCATTACATAAATTGCGTCATAATAGCTGACATAATACAACAGGATGTGGTCTGATCGACGCTGTTGTTTGATTGGTTATTGTTGTCATCTTAAATGGCCAAATATGGACATAAATGAGAGCGCAGAAGTGTGTTTAAGTGGAGGGGTTAGCACGGGTATAAAATCAGTCTTTTCCGGTGGGTTCGCCCAGTTCAGGACTCGCTTTCATAGTCTTCGATTCTCGCTGCGTGAGTGTTAAATTTTCCCGCCGGCGGTCAAAGGGCGTACATTTCTAACCGAGTTTCAACAGCCGTGGTAATTGGTAAGCCGTACAGAACGGGCAGTGACATTACGTAGACGCTGACCACCGGCGAGGTGGAAGCATTAGCGCGTAATTAGAGTGTGGACATTGACTGTTTAACGAACCAGTGATAAAGTTTCGCCGGTGAGAATCGTGAGTCGTTTGGACCTATAATCGTGTCGCCGAATTTGGAATTCGTATTATACTGGTGAATAGTCTCGGCGAGTGAGACGAATAGACGTTGATGTTTGCTTTGAGTTTCGGAAGCTGTGTTTGAGAGCGTGGAAGCTGTGTTTGAGAGCGTCTTAGAAGTGGATTAAAACGACCGTCCAAAGGCATCAGTGGATGTGCAGAGGAAGACTTATCATCCTAGTCTGAAGCTGTCATGGAACACGCCTGTGACCTAGGGCCGGACTTGCGAGAGCAGCATCTGCGACCGTCAGGTCTCTGAGGTGGACCAGTCTCGGAGGCCAGCGGATATACATCGCAGCGTAGTTTGAAGGCATTCGCTACGTGTGTGTCGTACACGGGGTATCGTTTTTCGCTCTGTTAATACGTATTCTTATTCCTTTCTAATAACATCCAATATGATGAAATTTTATTTATACTGACCTCTGCTTGAGATCCCTCAGCCCCTGTATCTCATTCTGTAGGGTGGAGAGTCTGGTGTGCTGCGCCCTCAGATCCAGTTCCAGGTCCAAACTGGTACGAGGCGCCCTGGTGCGCTGCCCCGAGCCGGAGCTCCGCGATCCCGCCGGAGCGGTCATGGAGGGGTTGGGCGGGGCCCTGCCCCACCTCAGGGAGCGGCGGGCGGCCGCGTGCCGGTCGAACGGCAGCGGCGCAGTGTGAGCCCCACGCCGGTACAACGGCATTGAGGAATCTGATTCCGACCGATTTAATCTAAAAAAAAAAGATATTTATTTGAGATATTTTGATGTAATATAAAAATAAATAATGAATGTAAAATAAAAGTTGAGAATGAGGAATTAGAGCGAGTTGTTATTCGTATATCTGGGAAGTATGTTCACGAGGAATGGTAAGTGTGGAAGGGATATCGAAAGGCGTGTGAAAGCAGCGGGGAATAGTGAATGGTGCACTAAATGCCGTTATATCAAATAAGAAGCAATCCAAGAGTGTTCGGATGGCAGTGCATAATGGAGTATTGGTGGCAACTTTGATGAACGGAAGTAAAGCGTGGACATGGCAGAGAAGAAATGAAAGTAAAATTAATGCTGTTGAGATGAAATCTCTTAGAAGTATGCGTGGTAAAACAGTGTATGACAGAGTAAGGAATTCAGATATAAGGAAAGAGTGTGGAACAGATGTGAGCATTATTGATAAAATAAAGAGAAATTCCTTGAGGTGGTAAGGGCATGTTGAACGAATAGATGCCGAGAAATTGATGCAAATGTGGAAGGTATGCGACAAAGAGGTCAGCCAAGGAAATAATGGCATGAACAGATTAACCAAATTCTAATCGATGCTTTCATGCAAGTAGAGTGAACGGTGAACTAAACGCTCTTATATAAAACAAAAAACTATCTAAGAGTGTCAAATGCCAGTGCATAGCGGAGTATTGGTGCCATCTTTTATCTACGGAAGTGAAGCTTGAACATAACAGAGAAGGAATGAAAGTAGAATAAATGCCGTTGAAATAGATCTCTTGCAAGAATGTGTGGTAAAACAGTGTATGATGGAGTAAGGAATTCAACTATAAGAAAAGAATGAAGAACGGGTGCGTGTTATCGACACCATTATGATAAATTCCTCGAGATAGTTTAGGCATGTTGAACAAATAGCTGTGGAGAAATTAATATGGAAAAGAAAAATTATGGTAACGTAGCCGGTATGAGACAGAGAGATTGCTAAGAAAATCATGGCAAATCATATTAACCAAATTCTATGCATGAGTAAACGTATGAACGCGGATGAAGCAAGAGATGTATGTTAGGATAGAGTGGCATGGCACTCGATCCTCTCTGCCTACTTCTTCAAGAAGCGAAGCGGCATTATGGTGTATTGTATTGTATTATGTTACAACGTATTACCTGCAAATATACTGGTTCTTTCCAAACTGAGGCGTAGGACTGAATGTCTGCGACCGCTTAATAGCCAGGCGATCATCGGCGCTTAGCAGCCGTCTGCTGCTGCTGTCTGTGCTGGTGCCGCTGCTGCTCGGGCACACGATGCAGCACTCCGTGTTGGTCTCCTTCTCCTCCGTAGACACCACACCCACACTGCCCGCGCCCTCCGCGCCTCCGCACTCCTCGCACTCAACCACCAGGTAAGGCTCCTCTTCCATTATCTGGACATAATAATAACCTACCATTAGGACTGATTCATTTTATGATCAGAGAGCATCTTTCTCCTCATAATATCTATCATAAATAAAATAAAATAAAGCACCCTGTATCGAAGTGCACTTCTCTATAAGTATTTTCTAGGGCTTTCACGACCAAAAGATTCGCAAGTCAAAGACTTTTGGGTAGTCACGCCGTGTTGCAACATTTTGTTTGCCAACGTTTCGGACCACATTGCAGTATCCATCTTCAGGGCGAGTCCGTCTGTGTAAAGATGAAGATGGACACTGCAATGTGGTCCGAAACGTTGGCAAACAAAATGTCACAACACGACATGACTACCCAAAAATCTTTGACTTTCGGCACTTCTCTATATTCATCCATACGGATGAATATAGAGAAGTGCATTTTGATAGTTCATTTTTATAGTTTATATATTTATATACACTCCAAAACTGCTAATGTAATACAATACGCTGTTTTTATTACATGGAATAAATCCAATTTTTAAAGCAGTTTTGAAACCTCAATTATTATGCAGCTGTAAAACTACACATGTGCACAGGATTTCGAATTTTCAAAAAGCGTGTAGTCCTAATAATATGTCATTCATTCCTCAGTAAAATATGCAGTGATTCAATTATTGCGTTATCTGTGACTGCGCTCATCGTATCTACTGTGACAAGTAGATACAAAATCAATTATACATAGAAGATGGATAGTGAAATATCTGATTAAGTTTCCCAAAAATTGCATTCTATTTATCAGCTTGAACACCGGATTCAATAACAGCATTAAAGAAATTTTCATCACTCTCATTTGATTTCGAACTATAAAAAATAGCTGCAAAAATATTATAGTGTGTATAATACCTGATGTATATTGGGAAGGTACGATCCCGTGGTGCTGAGTAACATCAGTTCTTCCTGTTCTACATCTGATGTCGCTTCTCCTTCTTCACCTTGCTCTTCATCTTCATCATCGGAGGATACGGGACTATCGATGGTGGCTACAGGATTCATACTCTCACCACCTGTTACCCAAAGTAAAATACATATTATTACAGGATAAAAATGCAGATTAACGGAATCCTAAGTTTTCCATACACAAGTGCATGGCATGTCAAAAGGTGTGTCCGATACATTTAGATTATCCGGGCTCGATTATATATGGACCTGCATGATCTCACGATTCCATATAAATATACACCATCCAAAGATTATATATGGACCTGCATGATCTCACGATTCCATATAAATATACACCATCCAAAGAAATCCTGGCATAACCAAGTAAATCAAATTCCAATAGACAGCCAAATTGTTCACAGCCAAAATAATTACAAAACACATGTGAGAGACTACTTAGTAATAGTACACCAGAGTGACTATTACTGAGTCTCTGATGGAATCTGTCTAAACAACGTAACATGGTACATTACATTATATTATACGATTACTGACCTTGATTTCTGGTGAGCGTGCTGGTCTGCGAAGGAATTAGGGTGCTCTCGTCGGAACTCTCTTCCCGATGCGGGAACAGCACGTCTTCTACACCTCTGGTAGATCCAGCCTCAGCTCCCAGCTGACGGCACCCGACAGGCAAGAAGTTGTACCAGCGGACCGAGACCGCTTCACCGCCAAACTCTGACAGACTCACTTGGGCAAGACCCTGATAAAACAATCCGAACAATGTAATCTGATACTTCTTTCACATACACACAAACACTCTCGCCATACACACAAAGATCCATCATCATATGATAGCTTTCAAATAAGGGGAATCAAAACGGCATTCGCGTAAACGTATGAGAGCACAAACTCGTACTTCTATATAGGGTATTCAAACAGCATACAAATTTTATGTAAGTTGTCATATAAACATAATCTATGTATGTAACCTAATCTATACTATAAATGTGTGATTCACTTGAGAAATATATCCATATCTAGGTTAACATTAGCAGAACTAATTATAGCAATTTTAATAAACTGCCCAAGCAGGATTGTCCGGTCTAGCAATGTATATTACTTGCAAATAATATTGTTAAGAAAAAAATGTGTTTAGGATGAATCAATATATTGTGATGGACGGAATTTAAAAGTATTTAAGTAAACTTATTATGTGATTTAATTATCCAACTTAACGTAACATCTCTATGGTAACATACTCTATTTTGATCTCGGTTTATTTACTGATCAACTAGAATATCTAAAATAAAGATCACTGAAAGTGAGCATATCACAGTGTACCATGTTCAACTCTCGGACAACGTAAGGGTGATTGCAAACAACATGTTGGAATGTCTCAGATGTTTAATCGCTCTCGCCAAATAACATTTTATTCATAGCACTTCCCCGGTGCGAAATATTGTACTCGACAAGTTAAAACACTCGGAGTAGCAGATACGACATCGGGAAGCGCTAATAGTTGGCTAATTATCATCATAGACTTATAATTAGATTAGTCTAGGGAGGATTGCGCATTAAGAAAACTAGTCGGATCGTAATAACAAATGAACTCACCAGACATTGCTGTCTTCTACAAGCTTGCAATCCGAGGGTCTGCAACCTGAGCAGGGAAGAAGGCAGGGGAAGTGGCAATCGTAGGGGAGCTGGCAATGGAGCGCCAGATTCTCGCTCGGCAGGTAATAATACAGCTCTTATGTATCTGGAAATAATAAATTCAATCAAATAAATTCAATCATTCTTCAAAGACTTAGTGTCTAGTAGTACATACTGCAATGACAAGAAAGCGATTGCTTGGATGTATCCTGATGAGTGATGATAGGTGGACAGGTGTATCAATTGTGAGCTTGTACATTTAGACTGATTTACAAGAGTATGCAAATTTGTCCAGGATGTACTTTATTGCGAAATGAAAGTTGTGATTTTCTAAATTTATAGAAGGAATGAATGATAGATGATACTCACACAGGGTCATCTTCCTTGATGGTCAGAGCTTGTAAATTTCTCACTTTCTGCACTCCGACGTAGAGGGTCTGTTCTTCATGGGAGTATTGTAATTTTATTTGGACCTGGGCGGAAAATTCTGAAAATAAATGAAATCAATAAATATACAATGTCAGTGTGATCCAACAGTTTGCAAATATTACTGGAAGGTGAAATATTACTATTCATGACTCGACTCTGTTATCAACCAAAGTCTAGATGGTAGACTCGCAAACTGCTTACCGGCCGAAGACGACACTTGACCATCTCTCCTCTCCCGTCTGCATGATGCCTCAAACACTCCGGAGTCTCCCGCTACGGACTCATCGCTGACTGCCGCCGAAACTGATCTACTGTTTGTACCTGGAACAATATTCATACGAACATTATTATTGAACCTTAATCTTTCACTTATGACATACGAAGCGTGATATGCGAGAGAAACTGTAAAGAGAGGAACTTAAAACTACTTACAAAACGACAACGTACCGCATGAGCTCGGCGTCCCCGAGAGCGCTCCCGACGTGGACTGTAGAAGCTCTTCCTGCTCCAGCGTGAGAGGAGGTGGTGTTTCCGATATGGGTGATAAAGGAGGATCATTCCTCCCTGCCACGGAAGACTCCGAATTAGATATGTATATCCTAGCGTTCAGCAAGCTGGACTCCAGATCTGGTTGGGACGAGCTAAGGACGGCTCTCAATACAGCTAATCTCTCTTCGAGGTGCGTCTTGTCGAGGGTCTGCGGACGGAGGGCGAGAAGATCATAGGCGGGAGGCGGCGCCGCCGGAGGCGATATCGGCGGACTAACGGAGCTGAGGCTGCTGCGAGGACTGAGACTGGGTTGAGAGCCGCAACCCGCTACGAGGTTCGATGATGACCCACAAAGTAATCTAAGGAGAATACCGTATGTTTTATTAGATTCCCTGTTTACTTTCCTCATAAGATACTTCTGTTATTTAATATTACATAGGATTATTACCTTTCAACTCTTCGATGGAGATCCACCATATCGATGGGCGTATCCAAGGGCAAAGGATTGCTGATGCACTGCGGGCCTCCGTAAATATCTGTGAAACTGAGTCCCGAACTCAGGGAACCCTTACTACTGGTCGTAGAAAGAGAACCCAGACTAGAACTGCTAGAAACAGACAATGTGCTCGCGGATAAGCTCTTCAGTTGCGATTCCAACGTGGTCATCGATCTCAAAGCGTCTCTTAGCTGCTGGAGCAGCAATTGTTTCTCCTCGTGTAGCTTCAGTCTATCGGCTATGCACCTGTTGGACATCTCTAGGGCGTTGTTCAAGTCTTGCTCTAAGCGTTTGCATTCCAACTGAATGTCGGTCATCTCCTGTTTGGAGCGAGTCCTCGGAGTTATACTCCTGAGCTCTCGCAACAGTTGCTCCTTCTCCTGGAAGAGAAGGAGTCTGTCTTTATCCGATTCGGCCTGACCGGGTTGAACTTTGTCCTCTAGATCGGCCAACTGCTGCTGTATATATTGTATTCTCTTCCTCGACTCGTCATACTGCAATCTCATACGAGCCATCTCCGCTAATCTCGGCCCGATGGGCACCAAATCGGCGCAGAGATCGGTCTGCGACGCCGTACTCAACTTTTCTTGGGGTAAACTCAATGTTGATATGTCAGGAGACAACTCTCCCAGTTGCAATCTTGTCAGTTCGTCTTTTAATTTGGCCAGGGACTGCATCAGTTCGGCCTTTTCCTTCTCGCCTAATGTTAGGGATTTCTGGATGTTTCTCAGCTCGGTCATGATGGCTTGAGCTTCCGTGATGTTGTAGCACCCCTGCTGACTGCTCATCTTTTGTTCCACACTGTAAGTAAAGATAGTAAATAATTATTTTAACAATACAGAATACAACAATAGTTATTAAATATCAACTCGTCTTATAAGATTTTTATAATTATTAAATATCAACTCGTCTGAGATGATTTTTAGAGGCTGATTAAAAACACACCTTTTTAAAATATCGTTCCCTGAAGAGTAACAAAAATAATGTGCAGCGCCCTTGAGGTGATTTTCTCACGAAAATTATCCATGTCAATAATAATAATAATAATATATTCCAAAGTTGTGTTCGCACATAAATGATTTAGATGGATCAGTTCTCAGGAAGTCTATATCTATATATGGAGATGATAGAATAATCATATGACATAGCCAAGTATTTTTCTCTCAAAGACAAGATTGACATTGTAACAAATAATAAAGTATCTACTCACGAATTAAGCGTGTCAACTCCTTGCTGGGTGCTGGATAGTTCCGCTTTCACTTGCTTCAACTCCTTCTTAAGCCTGGCCACCCGGCCCCTCGCGAGAGCCACGTCCGACCTCAGGAGTTCGGGATCATACCTGGCGCTCCCGCTGCTGCCAGAGGAACATACTGAAAACAATGCAAAATAATGATGTTAAACAAATATTAAACGATAAGAGTAGACATCATTTCCAATGTTCTTTATTCTCCAAACACATGAAGAGATGACAGTCTAGTGAAGGTGAATGTATCGTGGTAAAAAATTACGCGGCCAAGGGAACAGTTCCCAAAGAAACGTACGATCGGATAGCCGAGCAACTGAGAGACAGTTGCCTCAGGTAGGAATTTAATGATCTAACTCTGACATATTGCGTTACGCAACTCTTTATATAAGCGAGTGTGAAGACTCTTCTAGAATGGATTATTACGGTGACAATATAATATTCTCTGAGGTAGGTGGACTACCTCTAGAATCTTCCAGAGGTTTGCAGTTCTGGACGATGCGCTTGGAAGATTCTAGATGCATGAAACTACCTCAAGTATATTATATTATATATGTCAATTGTGTTAGCAGCACCACACTCTTTTAGACTACTAGCTAACTAGTGTCATCGCACTGATTACAGTCTTGTCGACCTTATAAATAATCGAGATATGACATTTTTGAAAGGGGCATAATTCAAATAAATATTATCAAATTTGTTAGGTGTTGTAGGATTTACTGTTTTATAACACACTTGATAGGAAATCATAACAAACAAAGAGATTATCTGGTTAACAACACAACTCGCAGATAACGATATGACATTATGAATGTCAACATTGGTTTCAAGTCGCAGCGCCCTTGTGATGATTTCTCAAAAAAAAATATTACAACACAATACAAGGTAAGAAAAAAATAAAGCGCTATTGCTCTGTCTCAACATAACTTCTTATGCATTTAGTGATGTAACATGATAAATCTTCCGAAACAATCTTCTTAAATATGACTCGATGTAATTTTATCCATACTACGACATCTTTATCAGACACTTTAACCCCACCATCTGAATCTGTAACAATCGATAGTCATACATGTAAATGCAGAGAAACAGCATTTACACATGTAATATGACCACAAAATCTATTAAATCTGGCCACAAAATATGGCAATTAGAATCATTTCACATGAAACACTTCTAAATATTGGCAATTCTTCTGGGCGATGCAAGGGCTACTACTCTACCAGTCCAGAAGAAATTATCATTTTAATTGTTAAATATGAAACAGCTTACTTTTCCTAATAGATTTCTTCATTGTCCTAGCTGACAAACAAAGAAATGATTTAGAGATATAAATTCATGATGTGGTAGCTTCTCGTTGCTTTCTGTAAGCTATCAAATACTGTCTGAAAAGTAAATTAATACTGATGCGATAAGTATGGATCTATCTTTCAATCATCAGACACAATTTTATAAACAATATTGAAAAGGGCACATCAAAAATACTACCCTTTTGTAACCACTTTAAATTCATAACCTACAACTGATTTAGCACTGCAGACATGAATACAAAAATACACATATACATAACATAACGCCATTTCCCGAAAGGAGTAGGCAGAAAGGATAGAGCGCCACTTGTCTCTATCCTGACACATAATCCTCGCTTCCTCCACATTCATGCATTTCGTTATACACGCCCGACGATTCCCCCTAACATTGCCTTAACCATGCTCCTGCCAAATGTTTCTAGGCCTTCCACACACTAATATTCGCACTGTAGGTCGGTTTTACGATTCTTTCATTCACCATTTGCTCAACATGTCCAAACCATCTCAAACATCCAACTTTCATTCTGTTTATTTTTTATGATTGTTACTTTTGATTTGCATTCTTCTTTGATATTTTCATTTCTTATCCTATCATTCAGGGTCTTTCTGCACATTCTGCGTAATGATCTCATCTCCACTGCATTTATTCTGCATGTTTCGCTATCATATAGCAAGGTAAGAACCAAGACTCCGTTATGTATTGCCAACTGCGATTCTTCGGAGAGCATATTGCCGCCAATTATGTGGAGTGCATGGCACCATTCACTTTATTACCCTCTGTCACACTTTTAAATCGATATCTTCAACCATATCTTCAACCAATCTTCCATAATAAAATAAAAAAATAGAGTGCATTTATTGAGATACTTCGCATCCTGATTATTCATTCAAGATTAACAATTCTCCCTTATTATCCTACAATTGTGACTACACTTTCTAAACATGGTGAATAAATAAATCATTTTCAAGCATCAGTGGGAATTGAATTAGCGTTATAAGGACATAGCCGTAGATAAGGTTAAGGCCAGATATATTAGATGAGTATGCGATGCATAAGATTAGATTTAGATGTATTATTTAAAAGATTAACTTAATTAACAAATGCCCTTGAGATGATATCAAAGTGGGAAAATTTCGATTATTAAATGTACTAATTGATTTAAAATAATCATTGCATTATACAATCATGTTAAGAATGTGCGAAAGACCCTGATTTTTTTTTATCCTATACTATACATAAGACACCACCATCCATCTACGTCTATAACATTTAGTACAAATTGCACATGTAAATGCTGTGTAGCATTCGAAGGAGAGATTGAAAACCTGGTTATTCAGTTCTAGTCACAAACATGGATAAATCCATTTCACGTGGCTTAGAATAATTATCGATGGTATTACTCCAGCCAGCTCCAGCAGGTGGCTGGGCCAGAGCTGGATACCATGTCCCCTTGAGGTGCAATACAATACATCATTACACCATTTCCCGTAGGGGTAGGCAGAGGATCGAGCGCCACACCACTCTGTCCTGGCATACATCTCTCGCTTCATTAACATTCATACATCTCCTCATGCATACTCTGCGATTCTTATGACTGCGGACAGAGCCATCCATCAATATTTAATTGA
>JAPMAF010001322.1:0-11315 GCA_026537445.1 Silvatares holzenthali
CTATGCTTAATCACCTTTAAGGCACTTCAAGGAATGGCCCCACAATATATTCGTGAGCTCTGTATAATGGAAGACCTTAGTGAAATGAGGATGTTCTTTGAGGTCTGCTTCATCGGAGGCCAGGAATAGATTGATTGAACCTATTCGAGCAAATCTGCTAAAATACCGCGACCGAGCTTTTTGTGTGGCTGGACCAGTAGCGTGGAATCAACTACCACCGTTAATCAGACAAACAGACAACCTAGCTGAGTTTAGGATGCAATGATAACCACACTCTTCAAAAAGAGTTTTAATGAAGCGCCTTTGAGGTGAATCTATTTTAGTAAATGGCGATATACAGGTAAACAGATTTGATTTGATTTGATTTAAATTGTAAAATCATTAGGAATGCCAGTGTTCGCAACTGTCATTTATATATTTATTTTATGTGTACACACGAGACACCACAACACCACTACTCGTCCGAATTTTAAACATTATTTTTTATCAGAAGTAAACATTACATAAACTTAAACAATAAAATATAAAATTAACACAATCAAAAGTAACGCACAATTATTTTAATACAAATATTTTTCTAAATGATTTATTAACTCATTAAGAAACTGAAGAGCCATCACCAAAGCAACTGATTTACTGGCCTTGTTTCAGTATGTGAAATAAATTACGTTAGAGTGTTCGAGGGTAATTAGCATATTAGTCCCTGAAGGAAAGGAATGAAATGTAACACTAAATGTAAAGAACTATGAGATTGATGATACTCGATACGTTTTTGGCTGCAATTCTAGAATATGGTGGATACCAGTCCTATACTATTTTAACAAAAAATCGTGAAATAGCATTAATCACCCCTTGAGTAAGTGACATCCATGCTGATGCAATTTACGAAGTTGAACTCTTTTATGTAATGCACTTTCCTTGCTCGGTGCATCCATTAGCTGCCACTGCTGTACTGGGTGAGATAGAGGGATGCTGTCATGGTATGAAAGAGGATATTAGGAGGAAGGGAATTCAATTAAGAGTATTTCGGCTCCCAAGTAGATTGCACCATCAATCAAAATGCATTGTATTTAATTACACCATTATTCTGCAATATGCTGATGGAATATTGATCGTTATAATTATTTCTATAGCACCGCATTTCGATCAAATTACTCGCGGTATAAAATTAATGCAATTTACTTTTTAGTACTGAAGAAGGGATGATTTTCAAAAGATTCGAAATATCTGGTGTTTAATGATTAGAGGTGAATGATTAGAGGTTTACTTAAAAGGGTACATTTATAATGGTCAAAAGTTACAAATGGTAGTGTATTTTTATTCTTGATGAGAGGTTTAGTTAAAAGCGTACATCTGCATACCGCAAAAGATAACAAATAATAATGTATTATTCTGTTGACCTCGTGGTCGAGTGGTTAAAGACACTTGACAAAAGCGTTGGAGGAACGCTGGAGGTCGCAGGTTCGAATCGAAAAAAAAAAATTTTTAAAAATGCATTTTGCGTATCAGATTTCAAAAATATACGCGTAAAATATATTTCAATAAAAAAACAAAAAAGCGAAAAATCCACGACCAAAAGATTTGCAAGTCAAAAACTTTTGGGTAGTCATGTAGTGTTGTGACATTTTGTTTGTGCCTTCTATACACAGACAGACTCGCCCTGAAGATGGACACTGCAATGTGGTCCGAAACGTTGGCAAGCAAAATGTCACAACACGACATGACTACCCAAAAGTCTTTGACTTGCGAATCTTTTGGTCGTGAAAGCCTAAGAAAATACGTATAAAAATATATTTGAAAATAAAAACAGCGAAAAAAATGCACTTCAAAATATATATTCAATCTGGATTGGAAAAGATTGGCAGATCTTGTATCGTCCTGGATCACCGTTCAGTATTGTAAGCCACGTAAAAAGGATTTATCCATGTTTCGCGACTAGAACTGAATAACCAGGTTTTCAATCTCTCCTCCGACTGCTACACAGCATTTAAATGTGCAATTGTACAGTATGTTACATACCCAGACGAATGGTTGTGTCATGGTGTCTCATGTGTAGTATAAGTTAAAAAAAATATATAAATAATTTCACGTTTTCACAATTTCTTGATTCTTTGTGGACTCCAACTCTGGAAGGAATACGTCTATTAAAGCGAAATTTCTGCACTAAAGTAATTTAAAATGCGATACATGCTTTGAAAGTATTGAGATTGGTTTCAATACAGAATTTTGGTCGAAATTTCGACACGTAGTCTGGGCTTTGATAAAAAAGGTTCACTATTAAAATTACACCGTATTCGTAATGGAATCTCTTTAAAGTATCAAACTCTAGTCTAGAATTATACTTTGGCTATTTAGATCTGGCCACGAAACACGACTAATCCATTAAATCTACTCTGAAGTTATATTTGAAATTTACGAGAACATACGGCAATTCTTAAACCCGAATGGTCTTGCCAGTCCAGAAAAATATTCTATTTCATAAACTCCGCTGATTCAGTAGAGACCAGACTGAACTCAAATTTGAATGAAACGTTTTTTTTTAATTCTGAATTTTTGTTTTGATCTTTAAGTAGACGTGCGAGAATCACGTGGGAAATAACACATTTTACTTTTTCATCGGTTACTTTGTGATTCTCCATTTCTAATAAATTTCCTTTTAATTTCCTCGTCTTAACCATAATTTACTTAATTAAATCAACAAATTTCTGCCATATGCTGGCCATCACGAATTTTAAAGTAGACGTGTGTAAATTAGGCGCGAAACAACACATTTCGCTTTTTCCTCGGTTACTTTGTGGTTCTCCATATTTAAAAGGATTTAATTATATAATTATTTCAACATGTTTCGGCCATATGCTAGTCATGATGATCTCGAATGATTAAATTTCGCGATCATGGCCAGCAGACGGCCGTAGCATGTAAAATTACATACATACTAACATCACGCTATTTCCCGATAGAAGTAGGCAGAGAGAATGGAGCGCCACATGTTTCTATCCTGACACACAACATCATGCAACATTCGTGCATCTCCTTATACACGCACGACGGTTGTTGTGTTGTAAAGTTGGGAAACATGTTCCTACCAAGATTTTCTAGGCCCTCCACGCACTGCTCTGCCACTAATATTCGCACTGTGGATCTGTTTTACGATTCTTTCATTCGCCATTCGCTCAACATGTCCAAACCATCTCAAGCATCCAACTTTCATTCTATTTATGATTGTTACTATTAATTTGCATTCTTCTCTGATATTTTTATTTCTCATCCTATCAATCAGGGTTTCCACACATTCTTCGTAATGATCTTATCTTCACTGCATTTATTCTGCTTTTATCCTTCTTCTGCCAAGTCCACGATTCGCTACCGTACAGCAAGGTAGGTACCAAGACTCCATTATGTATTGCCAACTGCGATTCTTTGGAGAGCATATTATTGCCAATTATGAAGTGCATGGCACCGTTCATTTTATTACCTGCTGTCACTCTTCTATCGATATCTTCGACCGGTCTACCGTCCCTTGTGAACTTGCTGCCAAGATAAGAAAACTTGTGCACCTGTTCTAGACACTCATTGTTCACCGAGATCTGGCAAATAAGATTAATTAAATAAATATTAGTCAAGACGAGGAAATAAAATTTGTTGAAATTCTATTTTATAAAACAACACATACGCTATATGCCGTTCTTGGATTTACTGACCCATTTGCATTTTTTGGACGAAATGTTCTTTCACAGTTTTGGGTTTGTGGCAGAATTTTAGTGAATCAGCTTCTATTTTCTTTTATAAGTCTTGGATGGTCATGGACTTGTTGACATAAACTTTCGACTTAAAAACCCCCAGAGAAAACTATCCAAAAGCGTTAAATCGCACCATCTAGGCGGGCAATTCTGTTCACCCAAACCGGAGATAACGCGACCAGGGAATTGTTCTTGCAATAATTATATTGTTCTGCATACTGTGAACCGCAGAGTTTCGAGGTTCATATTAATCGGGTTATCATGCTTTTTGCTTTGTTTTCGGTGTCTTTGTGGTTTTGCCAATCATTTTTTGTGATTACTTTATTTCGGAATTTTGAAAAATTATTTGTAAGTTTGTGTAATTTGTTATATTTTAGGAACTTGTAATTTTTGTAGATTTTCAAAAGTTTAGTGCAGCAATAGAATAAGACACCTCACTATCAGTGCTGCATATCTTTATTTTTTTATAAGTGTGATTGATTAAATGAAAAAAAAATGTATTGAGGTGTATATGATCACATACAGCGTATGCATAATGCATAGAAGGTACGAGATATATGGACCGTCTAAGAATATCATGTCAAGATCAAAAAAAATAATCGGTAGTGTAAGGAGATGTAAGACTTGTACGAAGAAACGAATGACAGACATAATGTTCCTGGTCAGACTCGCTCGGGGAGAAGTCGACTGTCCGTCTCTAATTGGTAATATCCATCTGAACGTCCCCAGTAGACCCCTACGGTCCAATTCTAAGCACTCCACCCTGTCGTATCAGATATAGAAGCAACTCTTACTTCATTCGAACTTCCAATACCTTTAACAGATTGTGTGAGGTTGATGTTGGTATAGATCTGTACCACACGAGTTCGAGTGGAATCAATTCTAGCGCGATAAAGATTTACACGGCGGATTGGGGAGTGATTACCGATGTGGGTAATTAATTTTAGTTATTAGTTTCATTTCTTTTGTAATTTGTTTTTTTTGTTGTTTTATCCTGTTTATCCTTTTTATATATATGTAAAAGCTACTTGTGGAAGCTTTTTATTAGCTCTCAGTTGTAAATGTATATGCTTATTTATTGGCTGCATAATGAGCTGTTAGCTTCCCTAAAAATAAATAAAAAAAAAAAAAATCAAGCATTTCATCTATGTATGATATACCGAGTCAAATATTAAATTACACATTAGAAGATAGGGCATTCACAGTGTTTGAAAATTCAAATATTTAATCAATGCATCTTGCCCACAATAACATTCAACATTCAATGCATAAGATGTACAATGCACCATGGAACGAGGGATGATTGCTATTTTACTGCTATATTTAACACAAAAATACAAAGGATAATAAAAGATAACTTTGTCAGCTTCATGGTCGAGCGGTAAAGACACTTGACCAAAGCGTTGGAGGAGAGCTGGAGGTTGCGGGTTTGAAAAAAATAATAATTTAATTATGCATTTTTCGTTTCAAATTTTAAAAAATATGTGTAAAAATATATTTGAAAAAATCAAAACATGAAAAAAAATGCATTAAAATAAATGTATATTCATTCTGGACTGGAAATGAGTAGTATTATCACCATTCAGTATTGTAAGTCACATGAAATAGATTTGTCCATATTTCCTGACTAGAACTGAATAACCAGGTTTTCAATCTCTCCTCCGACTGCTACACAGCATTTACATGTGCAATTGCACTGAATGTTACAGAGCCAGATTGATGGCAGTGTCTCATGTGCAGTATAAGATAAAGAAAGAAAGAAAGTGATGGATATAGCATTCTTAAATACTGACGAGCTAGACATATTTTCAGATGAACTGATAAGATACCTAGATCATGAAGGGGATGAAGGAATATTGGAAGCAGCGCTGTTTGCAGTGTGATAATTTACCAGGGAATCCATCTGATTTAATATACTTGTATGGTTTATTTTTCAGACCACCGAGCACATATTCCCTAGCCCCGAGGCCAGGTGACCAAACTTCAGACTGCTACTAAATATCCTCTTATGATTTTCAATCGACCAATCCTAGGAATACTACTTATTTGTTTGTTTCTAATGTCATTTTTAAATAAAAATTGTAGAATAAATCTGTTATTTATTATGTGTTCGTCACATATGATATTTAAGCTTTTCAAGATAGACGTTAGTGATTCAGTTGGCATATCTTATATTTCTCTCTCGAAGCATGACATTTTTCTTATAATTAGTATTTATATTTGAGTTCTTAGTATTGTTTCGAAATCTTGTTCTAAATTTCTATATTTTCGTCTCAGTTTTATCTCGTCTTATTTGCAAGTTTGGGGCTTTTCAAATTCATACTTTTTGATCTTCTTGAATTAGTGTCACTTTCAGAGTAGTATCTAAGAAGCTCTTGAATCATCTTTACTCCTGTTGATCAGATCTTGTTGGCTCAAATTTCCCAAAGATCCTGACCAAGAAGACATAAATCTTTCCATTTTCCATGAAGGTAACATACTTTCTAAAAATGGTGCTACACAGTGATACAAACAATTTCCAATGTTGGATATTGGATGGTTAACGATGATTGGATATCTAACACTCGTGTTTAGTAATCTTTTGGGTGTAGTCGGTATTTTTGTCATAAGTTAAAGGATTATTTCCGTTTGTTTCAACACTTAGAAATACATTCATGCAATGGTTCAATTGATGTTCTTTATGTAAAGTGGCTAGGATCAAACTTACTTTGAAATTATAGTCTAAGAATGTATAGTATTACTGTCTGGTAGACACTGCTGGCTTGAATTCTAAAGTGTTCAATAAACCTTCTTGGTGAATAGGATTCGTTAAATTTATAATCCAGCTCTCCCAAGCAATCTTCAGCCGCTCTAACACAGCAGGTTTGGGGTAATCTATTTATTCTATTGATATTTTCGCATAAGATACGATAGGAACCGGTGACATGAACAGCCACGTTTGAAAAAGCTATGTGATACAATTAATATAAAACATTAGAGAACCAATGCATTTTCTAAATTGCTTGTATCTGAAACAATCATTTATAATTTGGCTGCACCCTTTATTTGCACTTCTCATATAGCATTCTAGGATATTTCTCTCATATAGTATTTATATTTATAAATATCAAATTCGTATTTAAGATGAGATTAAATTGATTCGATAACTTCTCTCGTTATATCTTATTCAATTTTATGCCATTTAAAGAAATATATTTAGGCTCATAGATCAACATTTTAATAACAAATTAGACGCTTGTTTATATGCCACACAGAGCCATTCGCTTCTGCATTTTTATACGTAAAGCAATAATTTCTTCTCACCTACAAGTCTGAAAATGTCATCAATAATATGTGTGCTATCATTTTTATCTGTAGTGTTTTTATTTGCTTGTCTTAGTTCCTAGTGCTAAAGATATTAAATAAATAATTATATTGTTAGCATTTTCGTTTGGCGTTCTCTCATTGATGGTACAACAGGCTATTATTGTGTTATATATCAATTATTCCTTATTAAACAAGCCTAAGGAATCTATACTAGTTTTGGTCAACCAATGTTCTTTCATCGGTGACCACTGATTTAACGTATCCAGTGGATACTGGTTATATCATTATATCACCAAAAAAAAACATTGTATGCCATTTCTGGTTTGTTTGGTCCTCCTTACTATAGCAGTATGAATGTTCTGCTTTAGGTATACAATTATATTCTGTTGACCATTAATTATTTATTTATTAGATTTGTATATAAATGCTTTTATAATATTTAATTCTAGAATATAACAAGAATTGAAGCAAATAAGTGCGAATGTTGAAATTTTAAAATTGCTGTAATCTCAGATGAAAATTTATCTATTGAAAGAGTGTGGTATTTTTTATATAGATTATAGCCGCACCAATATTGAACTGATACGTTCATGGATTTATTATGACAGAGTTTATAGGAAAATATTTTTCAGGTTTGTAATATTTATGCTTGAATTTTTAATTGTGTACAAGTACTTTTATAGGAGGGATTTGATAGAGAATGTTTGTAAGTAATAATCACTTTTAGCATGCTCATAATTGAGCAATAATCAATGTTCCGGAGCTGCAAATTTCAGGATATCCTTTCGGATTCCCTTAAGCTGTGTCATGCATGCATTTTAAGAAAAGAAAAAAGCTTTTCTTAATTTAGTAGACATGATGATCAGAAGGCAGTTTTATTTACAAAGAACAGTTAAACTCGTGATATTTTCTTAAGAGTATGGTTACAAAATTTCTCAGGTCATGCCATAATTATTCATAAAATTTAATTACACACTTACCGAATTGCCCATAGGGGGAGGCAAAGAGAATGGGGTATCACTTGTCTTTGAATCGATGTACAATCCTTGCTTCCTCCGCATTAATGCATCTTGTCATACACGCTCAATGGTTGTTGAAATTAACATTACCTTTGTTAAGGAGTTCAGAAACCTGTTCCTGCCTAAGTTATTTTAGGCTTTCTCTTCTTTCCTCTACCAAATATTTTCACATAAAGATTTTTTTTATTATTCTTTATTTCGCCGTTTGCTTGACATCTCGTAATACCTAACTTTTATTCTGTTTATGATTGTTACATTTAATTAACATTCCTCTCTGATATTCTTATTTCTTATCTTATCACTCAAGATATTTCTTCACATTTTTCATAATAATCTCGCTTACACTGCTATTATTATGCTTTTGTTCTTTTTCTGCTAAGTCCCTGTTTTGCTGCCATATAGTAAGATATATAATGCTAAGACTCTGTTATGGTATCGCCAAATGCAATTCCTTTGAGAGAACTTTATTACCTATCGTTGATTGTATGGCACTTTAACATTATTGCCCGCAACCATTATTCTATCAATGTAAAACTTATTTAATTTCAAAATTGATAATCAACAAAATTATATATTTTTACGGCACAATTTATTCAAAAATACTTTACTGATTTTATATACACAGCTATTTTTTAATTAGAGTATCTATTCGAAGAAGTATCTAAAAAAATTTTTTTAAACGAAAGAGCCGAGAGAGACTGAGTATTGCCATATTTTCAATAATTTTATATTATGGAAAAGTTATAGCATACGCTTCTGAATTTATCTTTTTTTTTCAAATTGAAAATTGTTTATCAATTCGTTTTATCTCCATTTTAAAAGATGACTATTTGATACTCAAAACTTTCTTCCGCATTTATTCAAAGCAATTTCACATTGTTTTTTAAGGCATATTATGAGAAAATATATATCATCGCTCCTTCAATGTTCATACATCACATCATACACAATCAACGTTATTTTCATTAAGAAATTTTTTCTGTAATGGCTATTTTTCTTAACCATTAACCTTTCGATAATTTTTTTTGTTCTACATGACTGAACCATCTTAAAACATTCTTCGCAATTTATAAATATTCAATGTCCAAAATAAAACCTCTTAATAATTCAAGCATAATTAGGTATAAAATTGTATAAAATGATAACATAATATATATATATCCAAAATTCGTAAATTATGTAATAAAATGTATTTGTTCTTCGTATTGCTTTGGAAGATCCTTCGTTTCATTCTCTGCCTTGAGAAATAAATTGATGGAGCCATTCCTATTCGAAGAAGTATCTAAAAAAAATTTTTTTAACGAAAGAGCTGAGAGAGACTTTGAGTATTGCCATGTTTTCGATAATTCTATATTATCGAAAAGTTATAGCATACGCTTCTGAATTTATCTTTTTTTTTCAAATTGGAAATCGTTTATCAATTCGTTTTATTTCCGTTTTAAAAGATGACTATTTGAAATTCGAAACTTTCTTCCGCATTTATTCAAAGCATTTTCACATTGTTTTTTAAGGCATATTATGCACAATCCTAACACTGTCACAGGGTGATTAATAATATATAAACGCATAAGTAAATATCTGCTTTTTAAAGACTTAAGCTGCGGAAATACAGGGATTTTCAAATTTACCATTGAAATCTTATATTTCATTTTATTTATTTTATCTCATCAAATATTTCAAGGAACTTCTATGCTTTTTATGATTGTATGTCTCTCGGGGTAATATGTATCACGAAATAGCACTATATAAATCAGCTATTAAATAAAAAAATATGCAATATGTTTGTGGATTGTCACATTAGATAGTATAGATGAAAGCCTATCAGTGTCTGTAAATACATTTATACAATTGAATACATCACGCTGTTTCCCCATAGGGGTAGGCAGAGAGGATCGAACGCCACTCAATTCTATCCTGACATACAGTTCTTGCCTGGCACACGTTCATATATTTCCACATGCATAATTCTTATGACTGCGGATAGAGCCATCCACCAATATTTGGTTGCTCTGATCATGCCATGTTTTCCTTGGGCTACCTCTGTATCTCCTACCTTCAACATTTACGTCATAGATCTTCTGTACTAGCCTCTCTACACCCATTCGCTCTACGTGACTAAACCATCTCAATACATTTTTCTTTATTTTATTAATCACGCTCGCCTCTGCTCCGTATTCATTCCTTATACCTGTGTTTCTTACTCTGTCATACATCATTTTACCACAGATTTTGCTAAGAGATCTCATCTCTACAACATTTATTCTACTTTATTCTTTTGCCAGGTCCAAGCTTTGTTTCCATACATCAACTTTGGCACCAATACTCCATACGTATGTACCAATATCTAAAACGCATCAATTCTAAAATGAAATGAAGTATTTATGACTTAGCAAATAGAAAAAAAAATATTAAATCTATCTTCGTGAATCTAAGAACAGTCCACAATCGCTCATAAAAAAAAGTAGTGTCCATTGCCATCAGTTATATATATGCAGATATTGACCAGCAGATGCTATTCAATTTCTTATCACTATACCAGACTGCAGATCTGTAATGTTGAATAGACTTCAGACAGTTAACACACACTAACTAGAACAATTTACGGAATTTCTAAGTGCACTCATCATTCTATGTCTCAACACTAAATCCAGACAATCCACCTGAGATGATTTTTATCTGTCAAGATAGTTGTTTCAAACGCATATACTAATACTGCAATAGATTATTTCAGATATCTGATGGTCTCATTTATCAAACAATGTTTTCATTCCTCAGATAAGTATAGAAGTCCTTTAGCTTCAAATTTCTTTAAGGAATAGATATAATTATTAATTGCTCAATAACCCATATTATTATTCCAGCAGCAAAAGATTGAGAAAAAAACATTAACATATGACTCTAAGGCTGAAGATTAATACATATTTTATCATATGCTTGCATATCGAGATCGTAACCCATTCCAGCTTTTAAGGCATCGTTAAGTAATGTATTATGTGTTTGAACGTGTACTGTAAGAAAATTATGATGAACTTTATTTGCTTTTTGAATAATGATTTATTTCTGGTACAGGTTGTTAAATATATTTCAGTTTGTTGCGTGAATTCTAATTGAATAATTGTAATTCAGTTTATTACATTATTCTATAGAGCATATCTCTCTTAATTTTTTATTTCTTTTTTATCTTATACTACACATGAGTCACCATGACACCACCATCCGTCTGGGTCTGTAACATACTGTACAATTGCAC
>JAPMAF010001323.1:0-11315 GCA_026537445.1 Silvatares holzenthali
AATCTTTTAGTCGTGAAAGCCCTAGAAAATAATGGAGTCTTGTTATTTACTTTACAATATGGCAGAAGAAGAAGGATGAAAACGTAATATAAATACATTGGATTTGTTAAGAAGAATGTGCAGAAAGACCCTGAGTATTGCGATAAGCAATAAAAATATCTGAGAAGAATGATAAATAGAGTGACAATCACAAACAGGTTGAAGGTTGCATATTTGAGAACGTTTGCAATCTGAATAAGGCGGAATTACGCGAGTCTATAGAAGAAAGGTAGGAGGAAGCCCAGACGACGGAAGATCATTCCACAGCCGGGCCGTCTCGCACAAGAAAGACTTAGAGAATCTATTAGTTCTTATACACTCTATATCCACTGTGAATAGGGTGGCGGGCGTTCGCAAAACGCGTAGCTCTACCGAATACAGCAGCCCAAAGAATCAATGATCCGAGTTCCCGAGAACATCTTTCATGAATATCGATAAAACAAACATCCCGACCTTTCTTCTGTGCGACTGAAGACCAACAGTGAAGGCCGGATTATTTATTAAACAAACTGCACGCCTCGCACAGAGTTGAGAAGATTCTTTAGATACTTAGATGCTCTGGATCAGTATTGACTACCAAACTCAAATGTGGGACGCACTTGCGATTTGTAAAGAGTGAGAAGCTGAGGCCAGAGAAGAATCTCCGAGCTTGATTTGTGTACATCTTCGCAATCGGGTTACTTCAAGTTCTCATTTCATTTTGGCACGTACAACAATAATAACGAATTCAGTTTATGACAGAATATCCGGTCACGTATGTTTGCTAACAGATTTAATACATAATTTAAGGTAATCATTATCTTACATAATATCGTAATCAAGATTGTGACTTAACAAAATTAAAAATAATCTAATGTTTTCCGCGTGCTGCAATTACCGTGTCAAATAATTGCGAAACGATATTAGTTAAATACTGAATCTGGATTACTTAAAATTTAATTCAATAATTTCTTAAATCATGGAAACCTTCGCGATGTCCGTACCGCTGTGAAATATAATAAAATGCTTACATAAGATGGTAGTGCCTGCTTGCTATACCATGCTGTGATTTGAAGATCTTAATAAGGCAATAAAATTGCACAAATAATAAAAAATAATGTTTGTTATGTATTCTATGCAAAATCAAAGGGACTTTTTACATTTAATAAATGCTTCATATTCTATAAAAACCCTCTATTACGGAGCATAAAATTTGTTTTTCCAATACTGAGAATAATTGCCACTAGATAGTGATTTTAAATAAGTATAGCTCTCTAGGACCTAATAGTTTGAAGGATATATAAATATTCAACTCTTCTGATTTGTCTGTATTTGATAGTGCCAAAACATTAGCACTCCTCTCTAAAGTATCCAACTAATATATTTTGTATAATCGAAGAAGCATTTAAAACAATATGGAGAACTGTCTGTACTGTTAAGTTAATGTTTTTACTTAAATATTTGGTAAACCTTTGGTGATGAGTTATCCATTTTACCATCCAGTCGGTGTATATTATTGTGAATAACGGTTGTGTCCATATTAAAAATATATATAAACGTTTGTGTTAATAGACGCGTGTTAGTAGATTCGAACGATAAAGATATTTAAAGATAATCCTTTTAAAATTCTATTTGGAGAAATTGCGAATCTGTTTGTGAATGAGACGAAGTTTTTCGCGTAGTACAGTAAGTACATTTTATATGGCATGTAACATTATGAATATAGGATATAGGGATTTTTTCTAAGAATCTCTGTAACATAATACACCATTGAAATTATATAAGTAATCTTTATATCGTGGTTATCTCGTCACTCTCTTTTACCCTTCTCTGTAATCAACCCTAAATAATTAAACTAATATCCTAGTGTGTGATTCTCTTAATTTTCCAACACATTTTACTATTTATAAACTGCAACTTACGTCTTATAGCAGTAAAATGTTCTGCTTACATATTGTGATGTTTACTTTTATTTATGGCGTTTACAAAATATTGTTATTTACTTAAATCTATTTTGAAACCCACGTATGATTTTTGGCAATAGTATAATAAGGTTGGGGTTTTATAGTACCAATTAGAGTAGTATTATTTAAAGAGAGAATTTTGATGAACACTCATTTCAATAAAACAATGAAGGTCTTATTGCAAAGCCTTCGCGGTCGACTACACACAGAAATTCAACGTCATATTTTGTAGTGAGAGTAGGTATATCCTGCCGTACTAAAAATAGCCGGCACCTGTATCTGAAGGTTTCTAATAAACTTACAAATCTATTATTATATATTATTCTATTATGTTTCATGCTCGTGATGAACACGCCAAACATGGCAGGGAATAAAACACATATCGATACGATACTCGTAGAATGATAACTCTAAATTATATTCGATATAAGTTATAAAATATTAACATCTCTTTTCATAATTTCTCAATACTTACGGATGAAAATAATTATGAATACTATAGGTATACAGTTATTATCATTAATCTTTTGTTTAGCTACAATTACTGTAGGAAATTAAACCACAATATTTTTATATTTTTATTTATTTATTTAACAATACACTGTACAAAATACAAGAAAAAAACATAATAAACAAGAAAAATAAGTAATAATAAACAAGAAGAAAACTATAAATAATAGACAATAATTAATAAAAAAAAGCAAATATATGTAAAGTATAGAGCAAAAGGGTGGTAGGAAGAGGTAGGAAAGGAAGAGAATTAAATGCCGGTAATTAGGCTGAAATGAATTGCAATATAATATATTGAAATTCATCGCAACCTATTGTACCTGCATTTAACTGGTTAATCTATCACTTGCATACAACTTTTAAATTTGACTTGTATTTTTTAGAATTGAAATGGAGAATTTGTTTCAAAACTGGGGTCTGCCTTCACCAGCGTGCAGCATGAAGTATTCCCAGAAGAGCAGTCGATATGCTTCTACATTAGAAATCCGAGATACCTGTCCTCAGAGTGCTCAGCAGAACTTGCTTCCACGAAGGCAACGCAGTCCATCATTGCCGCCCATCGCCAGCATGCAAGAGGTTGTAACTGAAAACACTTACAATATGCACATATCAAAACATGCGGACGCTAGATATTCCAGCGTAGATTTGGTAGAGAAAACAAATAAAGCATCGAGATATGAAGATGGCGAAGGAGAAACGTCCGGCTACGCCAGCGATTCGGCTCCTCATTCTTCTCCAGAATTCAGAAAAAATAAACAAATTGCGAACAATAAGTATGCAACAAACAATGGACGCCATAATCAATCTTTTCCAGCCTGGGAATATAATGAGTGGTAAGTTTATTATAATAAACACATTTTTCGAACGACATATTATTGAGAACCATTTTCGTTTTAGCACAATGCTTTTCCACACGCAATATTCCCCTTCCCCGCGTAATACTTTTCAGAATCGATATTCTTATCGAGTACAACGAAGTGGAATAAAAGCTGGGCTGTATTTACTACATATATATACTAAATTTGTACCCAAATGAGTCTCACGAGAATTATGCAAATCATTTCCAGTTAGTCCGTCTATAGAACAAGAAGTACACTCGATTCATTTTTACGTTATCGATCACAGTGGTGATGTGCGCCTGAATTTCCTCTGTATGCATAACATTTTTGTTCTGAAAATAGCTTCCAAATTTTCGGGTGTTTGCAACGTGCATTTTCCGGTTATCGTGCAAGTCACGCTAGTTCATTTAATCGATTAATCAAACTTATTTAATGCCGTTTTTGGAAACTTTCGCGTCCCCATCAGTGTTAGTGCGTGAGCCGTAAATCGAGGTCTCTTACATGTATAATAATATCGTAAATCATTGGTGTTCTCCTACATACACGCAACAGCCCAGATACATTTCTAATTTGCATAAGAATCTCCGTTATTGTATCGGATTTAGTGCGATTAGCAATTTAAAAGTGTGAACTTTAATTAATAATAGTTTTCCACACTATTTACGAGTGCTCGTCGAGTTGAGAAGATTGCATATAAATTTACTAAAAACTTCATTAAAAATACAAAAAGAATAATATGTTAACTATATGTATATACATTAAACATATCCATTTAAAATCCACAAAAAACACAAACTTTCATGTAGGATATTCCAACTGAATTAGTTTTACATTTTTCCTTAAAAAAAAACTAACTAAAGGTCATCTAGAAAGAATAGAAACTATGCGGGTTTATCTTGTTTTTTTTTTTATTCGAATTCTATTTATTATTTTGAGTATTGAGTATATTGAGTTTGAAATTATGCAAGAAAAATATTTTATTTTACCTTGTATAACTCTAATTAATAACTTTAAATTTTAAATATTTTGCACATATATAGCCTGCGATGTCAGCCTCATGGTCGAGTGGTTAGGATACTTGACTAAAGCGCTGGAGGAATGCTGGGGATCGCGGGCTCGAATCCCGCTGGAGTGAAAAAAATAATAATTTTGAAATGCATTTTTCGATTCAAAAATCTAAAAATACATGCGTGAAAAAATATTTATAAAAAATCGAAACGAAAAAAATTAATTAAAAAAAACATTTATTCACTCTGAACTGAAAAAGAGTGGTCTTGTATCTTTCTAGAGCAATACTACCGCTTAGTATAATGTACACCATGTGAAATGGATCCATTTTTCGTAACAAGAACTGTTAGGTTTTCTTTCTATCCTCCTACTACTACACAGCATTTACATGTGCAACTTTACTGAGTATTACAAGCCCAGACAGATTGTGATATTTTATATGTAGTATAAGAACAAAAAATGCATTTAAAAATATGTATTCACTCTGGACTGTGGTAGACCTTGTATCGCCCTGAGTGGTTGACCTTGTATCGCCCTGGAGCAATACCACCGTTCAGTATTTGTAAGCCACGTGAAACGGATTTATCCATGTTTCGTGATTAGAACTGAATAATCAGGTTTTCAATCTCTCCTCCGACTGCTACACAGCATTTACATGTGCAATCGTACAGTATGTTACAGACTCAGAAGGTGGATGATGGTATCATGGTGTCTCATGTATAGTAAAAGATAAAAAAAATCTTGTATGCCAGTCCAGCGCTTTATCTAGTACACTAGTTTTAATTTTAACCATATGTAATTTTTATTTTAACCATAATTCACTCATGTGGTATTCATGTTGAAACGACTAACATGTGTTTTTTCTCCAAAGTTTTATAAGAACTGCCATAATATTAAATTGAATATTCTGTTTATGTAAAGGATTTAATAATTGAAAGAATAAAGGAATTTGTAATCCACACAGGCTAAGTAAAATTAATCTGTATATGTCATGGATTCCAAATAGAAACAATGTCAAGGGGACCTGAGTTTTTTTTTAAATTAACTTTCATTTTCTTTTACAAATTTTACTTTCAGATGATAGACTTCAAAGCGTTTTAGTAGAGTGCTGACAAACGTAGCACTAAAGACTAAGTATTTGTGAAAATACTCCATAGAGGGCAATACGTTACGATTTTATTAAAAAAATCAATCATTAATCAGAAAAGGTAGGAAGGTACAAAGTATGGTCATAGTACTTTTGGCACAGTAAGTTCTGTCCATACATGTACGGACATAGAACCATACAGGATAATCCGCCTGTAATAATACTACAGATAAGAGACTATCATCTGTATACTACCACATAACTGCACCGCATCTGAAAATAAGTCGAGTTTCCTTGTCAATGTGGACTTCAGTTAAAATTAGTTGATTCGTTACCCAAATGAGAGAGTAGTCAAAAAAAACCCTTAATTTCATGGCTCCGCACCTAAAGTGCTAAACGAACAATCCATTAGGGTAGCATAAGGATACCCTAACTGATTATGAAATAGTCATCATAGAAAGGGTGATTTCTTCTTTGCAAAACAGGCTTAGCTAAAATAATATATGGTATCTGTAGTCCTGCTGTCCGGGTCTGTAACAATTAATGCAGTTATACTTACAAATACTGTATAGTAGAAAAAACATTTTTATTTAAATTAGGTCACATAATCCATTGCATTACGTACAATTTTCAACATTATGATGACAAATTTTCAAGATTATTTTTATTTAATATATTTGGTGGTGTATCAAAATTGAACAAAGTTGGTAGTAATGTAAGGGTTAAATCATTATGACAACCTTATCACAGTTTAGTAAAGTACAACATATTGATTTCCCTTCCAATGTGCACCATGAGTGAAATTACTATTCATATGAGTATATCTGTGAACTGTAGCAGTTTCACTAAATACTCCGTTGCCTTGTGACTTCATTTGTACTGTTTGTGGATTAGTGGAGGAGGTGAACGTGGCAGAAGAAGTAAACTAGGACAAGAAGAAGAAACAAGACCCAAGTGGGGAGACAAAGGAGTCGCTGTAGGAAGATTGTGGGAGCCACAAGATCCAGAATCTAGATTACCACAGGTAACTATGCTATCATTATTGATTAAAAACATGTCATCTCCCATCTGTTACAATTGAAATTAGATATGTAACTATATTTTTAATTAAATGTGTCCATCAATTTATTTAACCAAAATTGTTCAACTGTGCAATGTAAATAAATGTTGTTTTTTTAAGATGCTCGTAAAAGGTACGCCATCGTGGGTAGAACGCGGTCTAAACATGATAGACAGTGGAGGTCCCAATATTTTAGTGAATGATCACATAATGAGCAACCGTTCTTCAGCTGGAGAATCGATGGATCCATTTGTTATAACTGAAAACAACACGGAAAGGTAATTCAAATCAATGTACTATTTTATCTCATTTGTCTAAATTCTGTCAATTAATAAATAATATCTGCATTTTTAGATGCACATACCTTCTAGGGCAAAATGTTCATATTGACCCAAATATCAAAGCGGAACGAGAGTGCAAGAGATTGAAAGCTTTGGAATTGCAGGCAGCGATTATGCAACAATTAGAAGAAAGAGAAAAACAAAAGAAAGATGAAAAAGAGAAACGTCTCAAAGAAGAACGGGACGAGGAAGAAAGGTTCAAAAGGCAGCTGGAAGTAGAAAAGCAACGATTATTAGAAGAGAGGAAGATTGCAGAAGAAAAACAACAAAGAGAACAGAAGCGTGCTGAAGCTTTAAGACAAGCTTTGGAAAAAGCCGAGTTGCGAGCTAAACTTGAAAAGGAGAATAAAAAATTTAAAAAACTGAGAGACAACTTCGACGCGATGAGCATAACCTCCGAAATAGTACCATCCAAAGAATGTAACAACTATAGCAGAAAAGAAAGCATGAGTCCCCAATTGAATCCTTACAATGAATCTAAACTGATTCAGAACATTTATATAGAACAAGCGTTTAGTCCGAGGAAAAAAGTATTGGCCGATCACGATAATATGTCGCATATCGCTCCGAGTGTGTCTAGTGAAACTAATATTATAATGTCTAATCCGCAGTCAGCTCGATATAATAGGCAAATAGATAATTTCAATAATGAGCACAATAATGAGTTACATAAAAGGCACGAGAATCAGAGACATCATCCGGAACCCCCCAGTACGGCACCGCAAGGAAACCAACCTATGAACTTGTTGACAGAAGCTCCAGTTAGTCTAGTCCAAATACCTGCAGGTCACGAAGTATTCACACCGGTACAATTCAACCATGGAAATGCTGTTCAGATGGCATTCCTTCTGCCTCAGCATATCAACTCTATATATCCATATATTCATCAACCAGTCAGCATGCAGAATATTTATCCGAGTGATGGTCCATTTAATCAACAACACAGACACTATCAAATGCAATCACAATCACACAATGGAAGAGAAGAATGTTGTATGAACCGCGATAATAAATTATTAACTCCGTCAAAATACAGAAACCATAACAGTAGAGATGTTTACACGCAAACTGATTTCCAAATTCAGAAAAGTCAGAAAGAAGATGACAGACTTGATGAAGATGATCATGTTAAAAATAAATCCCCTAGCATTCTAGAACAGGACTATCAGCAAAACACTTCGGAAGAAAAATTAAACTCATTGACTTTTAAAAAAGACAAAAAAACTGAAGATAAATACAAAGTAGAAATGGAAAGTAGACCAAAATGGGGTGTGAATAAACCACCAATGCAATACAAAAAACAAAGTGAAAAGGATATATTTTACCCTCAAAAACGAAAGCTACGACAGAGAAAAAGAATACAAGAAAAAAATTATACATCTCATTCGAGCGATGAGAACAGATCTCCGAGTCCACCCCGTGAATTATCTAAAAGCTTCCCCAAGCTAGACAGGAATAGAGTGAGTCTGACTGAAAATTATTGGAGAAAAAAGAGTTTGAAGGATGCAAAAGACATGACCATGGAACACTTCACAGTTGAAACAACTCAAATATCTCCTTTGGAATGCGATCAGTCAGGAATAGTCCGGATAGGTGAAAACTATTCAAACAAGCAAAAAGTATATTCTGAAACAAAAACTGCCGCCAAAAAAGGCATTACTCTCTCTCAAAAGTTCATGAATGATAAATATGGTAATCCAAAACTTTGGAATAATGAAATTGAAAATGATGACAAAGTTAATCAGAAAAAAGACACAAAAGAGGACCACAATAGTAGATTCAGGGAGAAATCGGAGCAACGGAAACGATTCTTAGATAGTGTCAACAGAGCAAGGAAAGAGCAATCCTTATATTGCATCGAAGGACAACAGAACCAACCTGTAATATTAGATCAGTTACGATCTTTGAGAGATTCCTTAAAAAAACAGCAGCAACTATGGGGAAAATATGATCCGAGTGATCGCTCTCCTAGTCCAAAGAATGATGTTGACATGGAAATGGAATAACATATTGAAAATGATCGCACACGGAATCACATTGTAGTATTTTATACAATTTATAAGAAGTACCATTATAATATTAAGTGAAATTAGTCTCCTAAATTAGTTCACCCATTTAGCTTGCCCGCATCACTTATCACTTCACAAGTACATCATGAATTATGTAGTGCTTGTTTGATCAATACTATCTGCAGTATTGATTCAACAAAAGAAGTTTGGTAATAAAGTAGTGTTTTATTTGAACCGAGTCGATATTGTTGTGCTATGGACGATCCGTTTGAAAAGAAAAAAGAGGTTGCCGATGTTTTAGACCTTTCAAAAGTTACCATCAATTCGCAAGAAGAATTCCGGGAGACCTTTGAGAAAGTTCCAGACTTCAAAGTCAAACAAGAACGAGTGAGAACATTTTACTTTAATTAATGATTTATCCAAAGTGTAGTGATTATTATTACCTTGCACTGAATAAATTATTGTATATATTCATCAACCGATACCATTTCAGAAAATAACAACTGCATACATTTTTTCACTATAATAGTCATATTGTTTTATTACTTTTCTGTGAACAGGTAAGACCAGAGGATATACGGATAAAGGATGCCGCTGAAGATCAGAAATTTAAAATCCCAAAGAAGGAATATAGAACTTACGAGAAACATGGGACACGAGGTTATGAAGAAAAGCATTTTCAATTCATGAACCCGATTCCAGTTGAAATGCAATCACTTAAAATGGAAGACCTATATTCCGTATCTATAGATTGGAAAATGCTAACATCATTGAGACCCAAACTAAAAGTGGATGAAGAATATTTTAGTAGGCAAGTACTCATAACAGTCCATTATGTTGTACCATCATACAATCTGAAAATATGCACCAATTAAATGATGGATACACAATTCTAGGTTAGTTGAATTAGGAAAATCTGAACTCCGAACAATGGCTAGAGATAAGAGGGATCTGATGCTTAATACAGCAGTGAGGAAAACCAAGAACAAATCTGGAGTGGTAGAGACTAGAGTCGTGTCTTGTATTGAATGTGGAGAAGAATTTTGTGACGGTTATTATCAATACATTGTCAACTATTATATATAAGTTTACTTGATAGTTTCAGACGAAACTGTGCTTTTTAGGAAAATTGTGTGCTGTAAACAATTATGATGGCCTTGCTAGAGTTGTTGTACAACTCGAAAGAAAGGGAATGATGAAACCTACCGGTGGCAATGCTGACGGAGGAAAATTGAGAAGAATCAAACGCAGAGGGAAAAGAAGAACTCGAAGCAAGAGCGCAGTGAACAAGCAGAATACAAAAGAAAAAGGTAAAGCATCAGGAACAAAAAGTGACACTGAAATATGACTACTAATAGAAGTTTCTATTGCTTCTCCATTGCTTCCAAGCTACTGGATATATCACACCATACACATTTGTATTTTTAAAATAAAATGATATCAAAAGAATAAATAACAAAAGAAAATTTGAGCCATGATGTGCAGGCGATCTAATACACCACTATTTATTCTAGAATAAAACCAATAATAACAGCTTCATTGTTTTATTTTCACATTCTTCAACCTCAAAATATACACACAGGCAATATGTCAATTTTCAATTTATACAAATATATTATTATAATAAATTTGTCAAGAACAACAGGGGCATGTAAGTCGCTGTAATAATCACGACACCGGGCGAGACACTACACACTTACAGACTAGGCTGTGGAAAGTGGCCATGGGCAGTGAGGACTGAGTAATGGGCTAATGAAACCTGTACATTACTTTACGTACGTATGTCTCTTGACCCCTTTGCTTTACAATCATATAAATAACATATCAATATTTATTTCTATAGGTAGTACGATTGTTGGGCTTTTCAAAGAATACTACACTTATTCGAACTTTACACTAAACGTACCTACCTAAAAAATTAACACTTATCACAATAGTATTTAAAACAAACAAAATCAACAAAACAAAATGAAAAATGTCCTACTCCTTAGCGCCTAAACTGTATTCATTTATCGAAAGAGTTAATTGGATGTTTCTATATGTTTTATATATATAGATACTTATTGTAATTGTTACAATGTTATGCAAATCCTGCTATACAGTCAAGAATACAGAGTTAATCGGAGGCGACAATCTAAATCACCATAATGCTTTAGTCGTTGGATATTACAAAGGTAATGGATAAGGCTCTAAAAAGCCAATTTAATTAATTATTTTAATATTTCTTGCCACGCAATATAAAAAAATAGTTATATGTTGTGAAACATCAATACGAGTATATTAGCAATAATTATTATACAAACATTGACAGTGACAATTGTGTTACAATATATTTAATTTTTATTTATCAATTTACAAATGAGACTAAAATGCAGATACTAATAGTTACAAACTACAATAGGTTAAATCGCAAAAATATATTATTTTTATCTCATTTTCGTGGTTTGGTTTGAATATTACAATAAAAAATATTATATAT
>JAPMAF010001324.1:0-11314 GCA_026537445.1 Silvatares holzenthali
AGGTCCAAGCTTCGCTTCCATACATCAACGTTGGCACCAACACTCCGTTATGTACTACCATTCGGGCACTCAAAGAAGGTTTTTTGTTTGATATTACGGCGTTTGTTGTTTTATCCTTTTTTATATTTAGTATATTGTATTGTTAAATAAATATATACAATTTGCAAGGGGATGTGTGATGGGTGTACTTTTGAGGTGTGGGGGCACCTATCATTGCTTTGTAAATCTTTCTTCATAAGAAATGCTAGGTCTGAATGCCAAAGCTTCAAGTGTGTAATGGTAGTGAAGTGAAATTAGACAACACCATTATTTGTATTTTTTTAAAGAATTTATCTGCAGTGCAGAAAGCAACTGGAATCTACTCAACTATAATTCATAATAAATTCCATCCTGTCTTTCATCTCTTCATAGACTTTACATAGATGTGTAATGTAAAACGCATTTTTCCATTCAGATTTTAAAAATATATTAAAAAAAAACAAAATACCATAAACTGCATTTAAAAAAAAAGTATATCCACTCTGGACTGAAAAAGAGTGGTAGATCTTGTATCGCTCTGGAGCAATGCCATGGTTCAGTATTGTACACTACGTGAAATGGATTTAACAATGTCTCGTAACTAGATCTAAATAACCAGATTTTATTTCTCTACTCCTACTGCTACACAGCAGTTACATGTACAATTGCACTGAATTTTACTGACCCAAACGGACGGTGGTGTCATGGTGTCTCATGTGTAGTATAAGATAAAAAAAACATTTATGTATATGTAGACAATGTGATTTTTAAAAATATTTCTGAATTGGTGGAAATGGAGAGTGATGCTACTAGACACATTCTTTTTTTAATAATGATACCGTTAGTATTCACAACCAATCCATTAGAGAAAATTAGAAGTCATTGTTGATGATTTTGATTTATACTGCATGCTGGATTTGAAAATATTTTCTCCACAGCAGATTTACGATTACTTTTTTTTCTACACATGGTGCAATTAAAAAAATCTTTTCCTATCGTACTATATATGAATTAATATTGAATTTTGAATTTATTATTATTTCTATAATAACTATGATTAGTCAATATCTGATAACATGTGATAATCTACTTAATGAAATAATTAAATATAAATGACAAATGAAATTTGGATAAATCGATTTTTTTCAAAAATCATTTCGAAAATAAAATGGCTGTACTATCATAGGCTTTCACTACCAACCTAGGTAGTTATATCGTTTTGTGATATTTTGAACCGCATTGCAGTCCTTCTTCAAGGTGAGTCTATCTATGTGAAATAGTCAGCCTGACTACAGTGTGAAAAGGGGCTTGCTTATGTACAAGATGATACTTTTCCCTACCTGGCGTGATGTCTGGCTCTGGTCCAGACCCCCTATTTAGTGACTTATGTCTATTTAATGCCTATTGACTATCAACACAAATGCACCTTGTACGGTGCGGTACGGTAATTTCACCTAGTACTTAGGCAAGGCCCTTTTCACATGTTATTTCACTAACTCATCTTGAAGAAGGAGACTGCAATGTGATCTAAAATGTTGGCAAACAAAATATCGCAAAACGACATAACCCAAAAGTCTTTGACTTCCAAAAATGACTGTGTTTTACATTATTTTTAAATAAGCCAAAGTCAACCCATTGATTATCCTGTTTATAAATACAACATTTTGTTTGTCAGTTGATGGGATTTGGTTGGATTCCAACTAAATATTATTTTACGTACTTTTATACTTTAAAAATAAAATGCTTTTGGCAAGAGATTTCATGAATTGTTTCGTTGTTGTGGCCAAAAAACATACTACATATCAAGTTGAGTAATTTATATTTAATAAAAATATTTAAAATCTTTCTTTTTACATGCATACGACACCGGGTCACAGTGATAATGAAATGTCGCTCGCCTCTGTCTTGATATACATTTCTTACTCCACATTCTTGCATCTTATTCCTCTGTCCCTATCCCTTGATAACCGTCTCTTTCTTTTTACTTCTACCTACCCTTTTGCTTTACTTAACATATATTTGGTTTTTTATTAAATGTTATTTATCATTTCTTTTTCTTGTTGTTTTATACTTTTCCATAAAGTATAATTATTATTTTATTATTTCCTTAAAGTATATTTATTTATTTATTTAACAGTACAAAGTACTAAACACAAAACAATATATAAAAAAATAAAATTTAAATATAATAAGATCAAAACAAAGAAGTGAAAAACAAAATTGATATTAAAAAGAAAAGCAAAAACAAATAAATAGGAGGTAGATGGGAGTAAATAGAAAGGGTCAGTTGTCAAGGGACAAGGATTTAAAGGTGTAGGGATTTTTGATGATACGGAGAGACGCAATGTTTCCATAATATGTAATAGTGGGTCATGAAATATGTCAAAGGCATTCGGTAGGTTGTTAAGAAGGCATGCAGCCCTGGTACTGAGCATGCAGGCGCCAAGGTTTGTTGAGGAATGAGGGATAGTGAAAGGAGCATGATTTCGAGAATGCAGGAAATTTACTGGGGCATACAAGGCTGAAGGTAGCGAGTATTAATGGATTGTGAATGTTACCTCTTAGCAACATAATAAAATGTTGCATGAGGTAAAGAGATCTACGCGCTTCTAGGGAAATTAGAGATAATATGCCTAGGAGGAATCTGGACGGAAAATATTCGAAAGTATCATAATTGACAGGATAAGTTCTATATCTTATGATACCTTTATCAATTGCTTCTTTTCACACCTCAGGTGCAGGATTATGAAGTTGAAAGTTCCGCCTAGCTTTCTCTCTCGTTTGGACAACAAATGATCTAATTTTGATGACATACACATTGGCAAAGAAATTCAATTAGTTTCTATGTGTACAACAGATAAGGTTGTCAAAATTTTGTTGTATTTATTCCAGTAAATCTAAATCCATCTTTTCCAAAATGCGTAAAGCTACTAAAAATTGTTTACTTTTAACCAAATACCATTAGTTGACATAATTACACAATTCTCAACGCGTGTAGATTGTATTTTGATAACAAACTCTGATATAAATAGCGGCGAACCTTCACGGTCAAGTGTACTGAAGGCGTCAAAAATGTTGAGATAAACGAATGTTAAAATGTACAATCTAATTGGAGTAAAAATTATGAATTTACGCACCAAAACTGATTAAAACCAAATACGAATGATAACGTTGAAGTAATTTCACAAAAAATTTAAAATATATTATAAAGTAGACGTGATCTCAGCATGCTCGTACGTTATTGCAAAAAAAGCTATGTCATTTCTATAACATAACGAACAATATTTTTTTATGTTTTAAAAATGTTTTAAAATTATATCTCAATTTAAGCTCTGAACCATTATGTTGATGAAAAAAAAAATAAAGTTGTGATTATCATTCTGGAGCTATAACACTGTTCGAAATCATAATATAAAAAAAATCTTTTGAGGAGTAAAATTTTCAGTTACCTTATAATTTCAACGAGATTATCTGTTCATCTCATTAATAGTGCCACACAAAAGATTATTATGATATTTTGGCTAATGAGTTCAACAAATTTACTTCATGGCAGTGTCTTTCTTCTTTTATTGATGCCCTTTTACATAGATCATACATATATTGAGGAGTTATTTCGTGGAGAACCTTTAGTATTCAATTTGTCGTTTACTCACTTATTTATGTTATTGTATTACAATATAAAGCATTTATATGCAATGATTTATATTGTATTATAATAATAAGCATTTCATTGTATCATTGATTTTGTTTTACATTTGTCACATCATTTTTTTTACTTTGTATTTTTACTATGCATATTTTTTACTATGTATGTATATGTATTGCTATGTATTTTTATATTTTATCTTTGTTTAAATTACCTTTAATCTATACTTTGTTCCTTAGTACCATGTACTGTTAATAAATGAATTAATAAATAAAACAAATAAAAACAGTGATGTACCTATCTGAGTCAGTCCTCAATTGGGTTAATACTTTCTAAACTTATTTTATATATTTTAGACAAAAAATATAGACGTCCTCCCTAGGTCGCCTACTGCATTGTAATTATTTTAGAAGAACAATGATATGATTCTTTTATTTAATTTTATTTATTTAACAGCACAATGTACCAAATAATAAATAAATATAAAAATAATTGAAAGAAAATTTAAATATACACACTAGCATAACAAAATCAAAAATGTATAAAACAACAACAAGAAAAAAGAAATGATAAATAATAATTGTAAGTAATAAATAATAGTAAAAAATGCAAATACATGTTAAGTAAAGCAAAAAGAACTGATGGAACTTGGTCTCATTGAATAGTAAATGATGAAACTTGCTGTCATTGAATAGTAAATTAACTGCAGCAATAAAAACAATCTGACTTCTATATAGTTGTTTTTAAAGAGTAAATAAACTATCACAGTAATCATGTGAGAACAATCAGCAATTTAAGTGTAGGCTTATACTATCATTCTTAAACAAACAATTCACATTCTTCTGTGTGATATGAAAATGACAATCAGCTTTCTAAGATTGAGATTAAAATGTGCTGCATAATTTGTAATGTTACATAACAGTTATATTGTATGAGCAGTTATCAAAGGAGATAATGCTTAATAATGTTATTCCCACTTGTTTCAGTATCTTATCAGTCATATAATGAAGGTATATATTTTATAATACTATTTTATTGCGAATTTATCAATAATTATGCTGTACTCATATTGACAAAAGGCTTATAAGCTCTCTACTGTCAGATCGATAATAGAGTTACACAACTGTACAATTTACCATTACTTGCTCAGTGTACTTTAAAAAATAATTTGATTTTATTGCACTGCGATTATAAATCTAGAAATGTATACTGATTGCAAAATAACATATTGCATATGACCCCGCGAACCCCGGGCAATGTGACCACTGACATTATCATAGCAGATAGTGAGAGGGTGAATGGCGAAGGTCCGGAGCCAAAAAACGGGACAAAACCAGCTAAGGGAAGGCGACCTCTTCAGAAAACCCATCAGAGAAGGCAACGGAAAACCACTCTAATTATTTTTCCCAGGATATCACTATGGAGAGAAAACCAACAGACACGGCCCCTAGTCCCGGGCAGCCCTTAGGAGCTGTTCCATGTCGCGCAGGACCGTGAGGCTTTCGCCAGAGTGATCGCCAACGTCGGGGGGACCTGACAGGGCACACGAAGAAGAAGATATGACCTAGGTGAATAATGAGATAGGAAATATATAGTCAACATTATACTCTTATAAATTTGCAGGTAAACGGAAAAATGTCATATAACTTACTACTTATGCAATAGTGATGTTGCAGTATTAGATTTGAGATATTGAAGAATTTTAGACTAGATTATATATGATAAAAACATTGGATTCAAATAGGAAAGATACAAAAAGCTAAGAATTATGCAGATTTATTTCTATGCCGAACAAGATAAGTGTAATCCGCTTACAGGTACTGTTCTAGGAATGTATTTTGTTATAAATTGGAAGCAATTTGGGAATTGTGGTAATTAAACATTCACAATATGATATGCTATCAGACCATTTCTTTGAAGGGGTAGACAGAGAGGATCGAATGCACACCACCCTATCCTGATCAACCTCATCCACATTCATACATCTTCATCCTCATCCATGCTCTGTAATAATTACAACTGTGAATAGGACCATTGAATAAAATTTGGGTGATCTGATCATACTATGAATTTCTTTTGTAAACATCATATCAAGTCCCAATAGGGGTAGGTAGAGATAATGAAGCGTCACTTGTCTCCATCCTGATATATATGACCCATTATCACGCATTATGGAAACACTGCATCTTCCGTATCATCATAAATCCTATCCCTCTTTCCCTATCCCTTGATGACCGTCTCTTCCATTCCTACCATCCTTAAACTTTACTTTACATATATTTGCTTTTTTATATTAATTATTGTTTAATATTTCTTTTTTTCTTGCTTATTATTTCTTTTTTCTTAAATTTGGTACAATGTATTGTTAAATAAAAATAAATACCTCTCGCTTCCTCTTCATTCATACATCTCATCAAACACACAATGATTGTTGAATCTTCTTACATTGCCTTTGTTGAGAAAAATGCTCCTCCTAAGTTTATCTTGACCTTCTCCATACTGCTCTCCCATTTAGATTCGCATTGTAAATCTGTTTTACGATATTTTCATCAGCCATTTACTCGACACGTTTGAACCATCTCAAACATCCAACTTTTATTCTGTCTGTGATTGTTACTTTTAATTGGTATTCTTCTCTGATATTTTCATCCCACATGTCCTCAACGATCTCACCTCCACAGTATTTATTCTACTTTCTTCAGCTAAATTCAAGTTTTTCTACAGCCCAACCGTTAGGTACCAAAATTTGCCGACTGCGATTTCTTAGACTGATTTTCTTGGATGGTGAAAACTTACATCATTTTTGAAATAATGTGCTGCTGTATCAAATGGTGATGCATTTTTAATAAATTGTCTATCATCGAATTTCCAGAATGGTTTGACTAAATTTTTGTTACTACTCTCGCAATGCATCATAAATTTAAAGTGAAGGTATCCTAATGATTGATAACATGGTTTTATAATATACACCTTAATGGATGATAACATTACTTTAATATATATGAACTTGTAACCCATCCTGCCCAAAATAGAAATCAAATATACCAAGCTGATAAATTTGCTGTAAAATTTTATTGGTAATTTAACGTTTCCCTTGTTTGTTATATAAATAATATGAATATGCTTGACGACCATAATCGATAGTGATTATATAATTTTAACATACATAACATGTAATTGTTGACATCATTTAAAAGATTGATGTGACAAATAAATTAAGAATAATTTATACAATTAAAAACGTTTACGTACATCAATTAGATGAACTATTTGAATTAGGCATCAAGGCCATGTCTTATAGACAAGCGGTTGGCAGCACTGATTGCAGTATAACCTCTATTTAACAAAGGTGTACGCAGAGATTCGACTAGGCTAATAAAATTCTGATAGACCAAGTTAATCGAATTTTGATGGATGACAGTCCAGTTTTATACCTTCACACTGTAAATCTTCCATTCTAGTTTTTCAGCATCCATGATTGTTCTGGTTGCTGCTTTTGGCAGAGTCACTAGACATGCCGTATCGCACCATCGATTTGCGGCGGACACGTTGACTAAATCTTTTCGAGCAAGTTTTGAATCAGAGGCTGTATTGCTCATGAATTGAGAGTGTGCTTACTGATGAATGGAAGGATATATTATAGATGGACTGATGACAACAAGTCAATCTTTTCTTTTTTAGTGTTGTCCTGTTCTTAAGGAAGTGAAATTGCTACCTCCGGTATTCTCTCCTCATCTCTCCCTCCACTGATATTTAAATCTGAGTTTTTGTTTATTTTTTCTTGAATTGTTATAAGCTGTTTTATTTTATGTATCATTTTAGACCCCAATAAAGCGTGTGAAGAAGACAAAATCGAGAAATTTTTTAAGAATGATTAAAGGATGAGAAAATGATAATAGTGATCATCAATCTCTGCAACGGTTTTGGGTATGCAATGGGCCTCTCTCTCTTTGTGTTTCTCTCTCCTTATACTTGGGTTTCTTCAACAATTGTGTCAACTCCTTTTTATCTTTAACACCCCTTGCATAGTAACTTCGGAGGAGATAGAGCCATCTTGGTGGAACCCCAATGTAGATTAATCACTTCTTTCCAATTAACAGATGAAGAGTCTCGACAACTGTTGAGTGTGTATGATGAGAAGAATGTAGAGGAAGCAAGAAATGTACGCTGGAATAGAGGCAAGTCATGCTTCATTCTCTCTACCTACTCAGAAAATGGTGTGATGTTATATACAGATATTTCAGGATAATATGAAAAAATTAAAGGAATAAACATTATTACATTTAATATCGTAATTATTACAAAATTACAATATTTGATTCACTGACTACTCGTCCCATCCCCAGATCCCTTTGCTGTGCTTAATTGTGTCTCTATTTTCTCTTTTTACTCTTGTAGTAGCGCTCGCTTCACCCTTAGCAACACAATGTCTCCTTTCTTGTGCTTTTTGTCTGATCTCCAAGTTTCTTCTAACTTTGCCTTTAATAACTTCTGGTGCAATTGTTGATACCGTAGAAAAAGATCTCATAGAACGTACGTCAGAGAGAGCTTTGTCAATCATTGCCAGACGATACTTTTGTGAATTTTTATCTAGTTTCGATACACCATTATCAATTTCATTATCTTCTCCAACAGGTTGATTATTTTCTTCCTTAAAAATTGATAAAGGCTGTGATTCATCAATCATATTAAATTTTGCGATGCTATTAACATATTCAAGGGTGCGTGCATTTTGAGTGTTTATTCGTGGTTGATTAAATGTTTTACGAATATCTTTGCCATTTAATTTATCTGGATCTTCAGATGGAATTTCAGGCGAACTAGGTTTGTCTTTGCATCGAGCTCCTTTAATTGCTGGTTCTTCATCACACTTCAGAGTATTTTCCAGCTGCAAGATAAAATAGAATAATGTATAATAAAATATAATAATGATAATCTTCATGTGCGGAATAATTTATTTACTGAATAATATTTCTAGATGTAAAACTAAAAAATAAAACTATTTGCAGGTTAGAAATTTACATAGTACAACAATTGACTGCCAGATGGACCTAATTATTTTACAGACCTAATACAAATAACAGGGTTGGCCCTTTTACAGGCCATATTCGACCTTGATACTTTATTATTTTATTGACACTATGTTTTTATGAAAACTTCGATATTCTTATTGGATGACTTATTCCCACTGTCATTTTTATAAACAGAAAAATAAAGAATCTATTTTTTAAATTAATAAATGCATAGCACACAAATGGCTGTGATTTATAACGGCCAGCTGTACTCATCGGTGTCTAAACTAACTAAAAGAGTGGAAGATTACCACTGAATAATATTGTATTATTATTATTATTATTATTACATGGATTAATTTATTAAGCGCTGTTTTCGTGAAAAAAACACCTCAAGAGCGCTGTATTGTAAAACTTTCACCATATACAATATAATGTATGAAATATGTTGTTTAATTCACAAACCTCTTTTCTCAATTCCTCAATGTCTTTTTCGGATGGCTTTGTATCATTTAATTCATTTTTAGACAATTCACTATCAACATCATCATCTGATTCACTTTCATCACTTTTATCAAAGCAGCTTTTTGTTATAAACCCATATTCCTGAAAAAAATATATAACATGTATTAGATATGTAATGAAAAATGAAAATAAAATACATTCTTATATTACAACAAAGTAGATATGATATTAACATACCCGAATCAAATCTTCATTCATCTGTCCTGTAAACCCATATCCTGAGCAAGCAATCTCTTTATCCAATTGATCATCCTTTTCTAAATCACTGAACAATGGATAGAGATCACTTTCATATCCAAACCGTCTCTTGAAAAAGTCACGTATGCATGTCACATCTCGATTGAAATAACTGTGTAACAATGGAAAAAAACATTAATATTTTTGTTGAAAGTAATGTAATGGAAACCAAGAACAGGATGAATATATGTTGACTGACAACCCTCCAGATCACATTGTACGAGCAGCAGGGAAAATATAGAAGAAACTAGCAATGGATCTATAGCAGCAATGAGACATGCGGGAGCTTGTATTTAGCAGTGGGTGACATCAGGCTGGAAAAAACGATGCTATTGTTGATCAACGCCACATTGGTATCATTACGTATACCGTACATTTACACCAAGATTCAGCGATAGAACATTTGAATTATTTTTCATATAATAATATTCATAAAAATATTCAATTGCTATGGTATTACTATCTGATATGATCTTTAAATAAATACACTTCTACCTAACCATTTCAATGACCATCATTAAATAATGGTTCACAATAGCAATGTGTCTCATTTCAGATACATAGTGATTAGTATGCATCTAATATGGTACACAACAATGTAATTAGTGTATGGCGAAATTCAACTATGGAATAATCTATAATTGTCACTAGTGCTGGTAAACTCGGAGAATAAATTAGGCATCGCTTCCACTGAAAATGGGAATACTCACATTATATTTTATTTTAAATATTCTATTGATTGCAAGTTGTTATGTATCGCAAAAAGTTCTGCTCAAATCGATAATACAATGCGCTGATGGAAGTGATTTACCTTTTGTTATAACACAAGCAGAAATTATCCAAAAATCCAAAGGGCACTATTATTTGACTGGAGTCATTAATATAAAAGAAGATATTCCAGAGGGTTGGAAATACCAGGTAAAGAACAAAATAAGAATACTGTAGAATACTTATTAATATGAAGTGTTACAAAATTCAGTGAGAACACGTTTTAAAAATATTAAGTAATGTTAACTTTGTCACCATGTGCGCAAGCTCTTCAATCATGATATTTTAATTCAATAAACCACTCTCAAAGGAGTCGCAGGCACTACATAATGGAATCTTGATATCTACTTTACTATATGACAGGAAATTAGAACTTAGCAAAAGAAAGAGAAAAGCAGAATAAATGCAGTGGAGACGAGATTGTTAAGAAGAATGTGTAAAGTGTGAAGTCAGTCAAAGGAATTGAGAAGATTTGATTTTTGTTTACAAAATTTCAGGTGGAAATTTATAAATGCAAGGATATTCACAACTTTTATTCCTGCGAAATATATTTGGACAGATTAAAAATCGATGACGGCTGCACAATTTTTAATCAAACCATTGTTAAATACGGAGATATATTCAGTAAAATAAAACCACAGTAAGTAACTATCAATTACTACTGAACAACAATTTCCGGATCTATGATGTAGATGTAGGATCCGGATCTATGATGATGAAAGAGATCAACAAAGAGACTTCAACTCTTTTTTGTTTCATGGACATTCTCTTAACATTCAGTTGCAAATTCCTCTTATAGAGCCATGTTCATATATAGGAAAAGATGTTTATCTAATGGAAATTTCGATCGGCCTCGTAGTCAAGTGGCTAAAATACTTGACAGCATTCCTCCAGCGTTGAAGGAAAGCTGGAGGTCGCGGGTTTGAATACCACCGGAGTGAAAAAAAATTAAAAAATAACATTTGCTATTGCACTTAATGTTACAAACCCAATCGGATAGTGGTGTTGCGACATTACATCTTTGACACTTTGTACTATTGTAAATAAATAATAAAAAAATGCTCACATCTGAATATGTTCATTTATTTATTTTTTATTTATTTATTTG
>JAPMAF010001325.1:0-11314 GCA_026537445.1 Silvatares holzenthali
CAACAAAAAAATATAAAATTTGAATTTGGAACCATAACAAATCATCCATTCCCGATACTTTTTTGACTGAATGTATATCATATAATAGCCAGTGATCGCACTAATCTGTTTCAGTTGTGACAATTTATGCTACGCTGGGTGATGATGCTATTATTCATGGAGTGAATGAAACAGAAGTAACTACAATCATAACAACATATGATCTCTTGCCCAAGTTCAAGAATATTCTTCTAAAGACACCTCGCGTAAGGACCATCATCTATATGGAAGATCAGCTCAAGACTGCCGACACCAAAGGGTTCAAAGATGGAATCCAAATCTTCTCTTATACTGACGTTCTTAATATCGGAAAAGTGTCCAAGATTTGTAAGTTCATAGTTATTATTAATTTATTTTCTACAGTTGCAATAGCTACTAAATATTTAAAGTTCCGGTTTGTGAATCAGATTGATATTATTTTAATTTTAATATTTGCAGCATCTGTGCCACCGAGCCCGAATGATGTGGCCATTATCATGTACACATCCGGTTCTACTGGCATTCCCAAAGGTGTGATTCTATCTCATCAGAATCTCCTCGCTACCATGAAGGCATTTGCTGATGTTGTTCCTATTTACCCTGATGATATCCTTATGGGATTCCTACCATTGGCTCATGTTTTCGAACTCCTGGCTGAGAGTCTTTGCTTACTCACCGGTAAGATGTTTGGTTATTGAATTAGATTAATTTATGAAGAAAAAATTTAATGTATTACTTTTTTCGATGGAGCAATATTTGTAACTGCGGGCTTATTTCAGGCGTTCCAATCGGCTACTCAACCCCACTGACTATGATTGACAGTTCGAGCAAAATAAAGCGAGGCACTAAAGGTGATGCGACAGTTCTTCGGCCGACCTGCATAACCACTGTTCCTGTAAGTTATCTACACGTTTCAGATTTATTCCACATTTGTGTATCATGATGCAGCGCCTTTAAACGGTGCTTTAGAAGTTATCTGCGTTAATATTAATAATGATCTATGCTAAATCTGATTTCTTTCTTACAGCTCATCATGGATAGAATTAGTAAAGGTATCACAGAAAAGGTATCGAAAGGTGGACCATTCGCCGGTGCATTCTTCCGCTGGGCTTATGTCTACAAGGAAACTTGGATGAAGCGAGGATATAACACTCCTATTCTCAACCGGTTAGTCTTCAGCAAAGTGTCCAGCCTACTGGGTGGGAAGCTCCGCTTGATGATATCGGGAGGTGCACCCCTGGCCCCCGACACGCATACGCAGATCAAGATATGCCTCTGCTGCAACGTAGTCAGCGGATATGGACTCACAGAGACCACCTCATCGGCCACCGTCATGGATTCTTACGACAGATCGACGGGTCGTGTCGGATGCCCTAATACTACTTGTGATATTCGGTTGGTTAACTGGGAGGAGGGCAAGTATCGAGTTACAAACAAACCGTTCCCGCAAGGAGAGATTTACATTGGAGGTAATTTATTTTGTATTGTTCACTTTTAAATATGTCTATTATGCAGCATATATTAGATTTCGTTTTATGTGCATTAATTATTATTATAATATAAATGCATAATTACAATGTTGCAAAGTAAATCTTTGCATCTTAATTGCAAAGTAAATCTTTGGAGAGTGCTTCTGCCGAATGGAATGAAATTGTATGTCTATAATATTTTATTTTATTTTTGTTTTTAGGAGACTCGGTGTCAGTTGGATATTACAAACTGCCCGGAAAGACGCAGGAGGACTTTATTGAATACAACGGAAAGCGGTGGTTCAAGACCGGTGACATTGGTGAAGTTCACGATGATGGCTGTATTAAAATTATAGGTAAACCGGTCTTATTGATCTCAACATGTACGTAATGAATGCTTATATTTAAGAATTTACTTTATTTTTATTATTGTTTCTTTTCAGATCGTAAGAAGGATCTGGTAAAACTTCAAGCTGGCGAATATGTCAGCCTAGGAAAGGTGGAGGCTGAACTGAAGACCTGCCCGATTGTGGAGAATATTTGCGTATATGGTGATTCAACTAAACAATACACGGTTGCACTGGTAGTGCCAAATCAGGCTCAAATTGAGGAGCTTGCGGCTAAAATCGGACTCTCCACACTCAAATTTGAACAAATTTGTGAGAGTACAGCTATTGAGAAGGCCGTCATCAAGGAATTGGGCGAACATGCAAAGAAATGTAAGATTTTAGATTATTAGCATACATGTCAATTATATACTTTCAATTGCACATGAACAATTATTAATTTGTTTCCATTTATTAATCGGTGTTTACGATCTTCAGGCAAGCTGGAGAGGTTCGAAGTTCCCGCCGCAGTGAAGATCTGCTCAGAAGTGTGGTCGCCAGATATGGGTTTGGTGACGGCCGCATTTAAACTGAAACGTAAGGACATTCAAGAGCGATACCAGGGAGATATCAATCGAATGTATGCTTCTTGAAAGTAAATCTTTGGAGAGGTTCCACTCATCACTGCCTCCCCGGCTTACTGAATGAGGCTATGAACAGTATTCGTTACAAATAATGTACTCTTATGTTATTCGGTCAATATCTTAAATTGAATAGACCCGTCTACAATGTAAGCGGGATCTATCTTATAAACAAGTGGCATACTTAATAGGATTTTACTTGCAAAGTGCGGTTTTCACCTGTTGGAGCTGCGGTCACTTCCTGTTAATGAGTGAAGAACTCTGTGCTATGGTGCTATATTGTGAAATATACCATTAAACAATAATTATTCCACTTACATATGGTATGACGCTTGGAAGGAAAGCTCTCATCATCGACACGGACAGACGATAGGATCCAGTGCGAGTGTAATTCATTCAAAGATACTAAGTGAATCCTAGCATAGTCATTCCATTAGTACGAAATAACGGATTGATAATTACGCTGTTTTGATATTTCTTTTCTTGTCAGTGTACGTTGAATATTCTCAGATTCCTCATAAAGATTTTTATGAGAAATATTTCAATTAATATGATTCATTGTGTTGTCCCTATAAGAGTATGTTGAAATTTTGTGTACTTTAGAGGTAATCTCATCCCATAAAAGAAATTGCATTTTTTCTTCACATCAAGGTTTATTACAACTTACTAATGGCGCACTTATTTTAATATTTTAAATAATTCATTAAAATTATTGTAATTTATTCTGCATAATCATCCATTTCATCTCCATTATAACGATAATAATATAAAAAGCTAAGATAGATTAGAAAGATGCATGTGCATGCGTGAGTAGATGGATAAGGATCTGCGCACGCGAGAGTGCACCAGAGAGAACGCAGCCGGGTAAATGATATTTAAGCGAAATATGTTGCTTATTATTATCATCATTGTTATTGTGTATAAAGCTAATTGATTATATTATATTATTACACCATATACATACATATATTGCAAAAGCAAATGAATGTTTTGTGTTGTTGATAGTTAAGACTGATTTATTTTGTCCCCATGATTATACTACAATGTGAACAAGGGTATTTTATATATTTTATTGTGTTGCAAATACCTGTTTGTTTGGGTTAGGGGTTTATTACCTAAATGTGCACATTGTACAAATACAAATATACGCACCCTCCTTTTGTGAATTATTGCAATAAATAAGTTATTATATTTTGTATTTTTTAATATAGCGGATGATGCGTAGTTTGAAGAGTGAGCGTGTTTGGTTTAGAATGCTTATTGTCAGTGTCAGTACTGTTCTGGTGTTGGAACCGGAACCACTACCATCAGTGTCAACATCTCATCCTGACTGTAAATTTGTACAAATATGTTGTGCTTGCGCTGTTACCCATTTATTTTGTGGGGAATTATGGATGTTACAAATAATAAAGAAATATTGTATAATTCACTTTGACTTTTATTTTAGTATACATAATATACCAATGGCAAATTGGCTATGAAACACATATCAATTATCTCATACACATGTTAGCTAACATATATCTAATATAAATGTTCATTTGAGATGCGACCTTACTGAGTGAGAGGTATTTGTGATCTCTTGAGTGGAACATGCCGGATACAGTGAAACTCTCGGAAGAGCTGAAGCAGAATTTTCATTTTTATCCAATATTCCTACTTCGGTCACTTGTTTAAAAATGTCAAGTATTCTCTGCTTGTGTTGATAGTCCAAAAGAACATTATAGGGTGAAAGGATTGGAGGAAAACTGTCCTTGATGTGGGGCTTAGGTGGGAACTGAATGTGGGAGATTTATCATTCTGATTTGATGTCACATGTCACACAAGGTGGTAGTATCATATGATGGTTGCCAGCATTCTTGCAAGTGAGGCATTTCGACAAAATAAATGTTCAAAGAGTTATGGCCATTGCCATATTCCCTCGAATGTCCTTACGAGTGAAGCATTGTTCTATATTGAAATCCTAAGTTTGCAACGCTATTAAGCTTGATGCATAAAATCAATTGTCAAGAGTACAAGGCATTACTCCTCAAAATTTACAGGATTAGTTCTCATTTTACATAGGAATCTCGATGGCAGCATAGTCAGTTGTTCATCTTTTGTGAGCCTGATGACTCCCTCATGGTTATCTATGGAGAGCAGTAGTCCTACCGATTCCCTCTTTTCACCCATGATCACTTTCACAGCGTCTCCTCCTTGAGGCATAATCGGCTCCAAGTGTTCGCAATCTACATTGACTACTCTACCTTCCAATGGCAGAAACACGGAGCACATGTTGCCTGTAATTCCTCGAATCACCACTGTTTGTCCTATCAATCCTTCGTCTTCGTGGGAATCTCTTATTCTGACTTCAATATCGGTAGTGTGCCAGTCTCCTCCTAAGAGGTCTAAACTAGAGCCGGGATTGTAGGGAGAAGGAGGAGCACCAGCCGGAGAGTAACCCACGGGGCTGGGAGTGCCCAGATATCCCGCAGGGTAACCTCCGGGACTGGGGCTCTGCTGGTAGGGGCTGTAGGAGGGGTCCGAGCCGTACATGTTGCCCGGCGTCTGAGGAGTGTAAGGGCCTCCCGCTTGATATCCGGGGGTGCTCGGGTTGTAGCCGGGGCTCGGAGAAGCGTCTTCTAGGCTGTACGCGTCATGATCGTTAATACGGGCGGGAGTATTTGTGTTATTGGGATCCCAGGCGCTCTGCCCGCTGGGCGTTCTGCTCCCGTCGTGCAATGGGGTCTGAGAACCATAATGAGGAGTACGAGAGCCCACTTCGTAAGATGGCGTTTGCGCTCCATGCATCGGAGTCTTGTTTCCTCCTTCCCTGTAGTGCGGAGTGGTAGATCCCAGGGCCGGAGTACGACCGGGAGTCCTGTAAGAAGTGAATCCTCCGTCCTTGGTAGGCACTCCCGCATTCACAATGTGATCCCTGTTTACGGAAATAGTTTGACACTGGGTGTGCAACTCCACACGAGCGGCACTTTCTGTGGCATCTTTAACAATCCCGACATTTCCTTTGTAGGGACCGCTGGTGATTTTAATAGTGGTGCCGATCAGTTCTCTGTCTCTGTTAACTCTGGCCCCACCTCTACCGCCTCTTCCTCCACCACCGCCTCTTCCGCCGCGTCCCCCGGGATGATGCGGGGACTGGATTCGGGGGGACATGAAGCCCAAGCTCCCGGCGTTAGCGGCACCGGATGCTGATCGATTTCCTCCAGCTAATTGAAGATGTCTCGTCTTGCACACAAATATACCACCATTATCTAGATACATTCTGGATTGTAGGAAAGCAAAATTCCTATACAAATGTTTAATTTCTCCGTGACGCCCCGCGTGTGGCCCGTCTATGACAGTCACTATGTCTTTCTTCTGGATTGTGTTTTCATCCGAGTCCAGGGAAACTGTGAAGCGATTTTCCCTCTTCTTCTGCAACGCCTGAGGTTTACACTCGATTACTTTACCTTGCATTCCCAATACGTGGAAATTTTCTTTCTCCAATCTAACGATAACGCCAACGTTTTGCGGGTCCAATTGCACCATGTCTCCCCATTGAAACTGACCGAGAGAATCGACTCCAGTGGCCATATCGGAACACAATTGTAAATCACGCGGAAGCACTTCCAATTCGTGCATTGTCAAATCGGAAACCAAAACGGCTCGATGAGGCTCCACTCTGACTATCAAGCCGGTGTCTCCTTCGTATCTTCCAGCCAAAACTTTTACATGATCTCCTTGTTTGAAATATTTTCTCAATTCATTCGCTTTGAACACAAGAGGTTCCGTCAACGCTTCGTGCTTCGCCATGACTGTGATCATAGAGCCGTCGATCGCAATAATCCTAGCTTGCAAGTTAGCCAAATCACCCGAAGCAACCTCTACATTATCTCCCATAGAAAAGGAATGTATACTGGAAGGGTCATCCTTGGCAGGTGCGGCGAGCTCGATGTCAATACCTTCCGGTTGCTCTTCGAACCTTTCTAATTCAGTAAGAGTGGGTTTAACACCTTCGGATAATATAGCTGACATTGTGAAGTTCTTGTAAAGGAATCCTTTACGAGAATAACGATTGCCTTCAAATATCAAAAAGTCACCATCGGATGTCACTTCTCCTCCGATAGATCTGATAGCTTCCGGATCGAACGGTTTAGCCGCGGGTCGACGTTTCTTTTTCCTTTTAGCGGCATCCGATTCACTCTGAGCCGTCCTGAGGGCGCCGCGCAATCTCGTATAGTCGATGCGAGGCAACAACTTCAGATGAACTTGGTTTTGAGCTAAATCTACGTAATCCACTTGCGCTATATCATCTTTGTAAAGACCCCTCTTTAACCGAACCCATTGTTTGGATTTTAAACCGGATTGTTCTTTCACAACTCGAAGCACATCTGTCATTTCTTTGATGGGCACCATGTCTTGTTTATAGAATCCCATCCTCAAATTACCCACATTGGTTATGGCGGCTTTTACGAATGGCTGTTTGAAGGATTCGATATAAACATAACCTTTTACACCTTCCGGAGCGATGACAGATTTGATTTTGAGAGGTTCATCTGTAAATTGATACGCAATAAATTTCCTCATCAATAGCAGGACAGTGGCTCGCTCTTCCCCGATCCTGCATTTGACCATCCACAAATTAGGGTCTTTTATTCCAGGCAGTAAGGTCTGCTGGGTTATCTCGTCGGACATCTCCTCTCCTCCATCTCCGAAGTGCCTGGTAGCGGTGGACTCATCGGCGTACTTGTTGCGTAAATATTCTTCGATTTCCTCTTCCCTCTGCGACTCCCAGAGAGATGTGCCTCGGCGCCTACCCTCGATCTCCCGGGCGGTCGGCCCCAGCTCGTCCACCTCGTTACCCACGATGCCCATCTCCTGGGCACCTTCTTCCCACTCGTCATCTTCGTCCACTTCGTCATCCACCTGGAAACATATTGTTTATTCAATCATATATTTCGTTGCAGCAACAAATATAATTCACAATTTTAATGTGAAAAGTCAATATTTTATATGTGTATATATATTTTTTAAATACCTCGGCTTCATCAATGATGAATCCTCCAAATCTATCATTTTTCTTCTTCTTCCTTGGTCTATCATCATCCTCCTCTTCTTCTTCGTCATATTCCGAATCTACTATATCCTCACCTTCGGGTTCTTGCTCATCCTAGAATAATTAGTATCAAAGTAAATATAACATTTCATACATGTAACCTCAAAATTTATATCTTCACATTTTATTTTGTACATTCGAGGTTATATTTTATTATGGTTAGATAAGGTATGTTGCTATTGCTCACTTCGACTTCCTCAGCGGACCCTTCTTTAGCTTCGTCATCTTTATTTCTGCTTCTATTAGATGCTGCGGAACCAGATCTGTAGATTACATATACATATTCTCAGTTGACATCACGATACATTAATATTTAATTTAATAATGGATCAATATGATCAATATACATCGAATTTACCTATGACAGCGAAGTAATTAGTCATGCATATTAAAAAAAATACCAAAAATAATGGACACGAAAGCAATATTAGGTAAGTAATAATACCTGGATCTTGTTTTGGATCGACTCCTCGAAACAGAGCGGGATCTCGTAGGACTTCTAGATTGCGATCTGCTGCCGGATCTGGAGCGGGACCTCGATCCCGACGCAGAACGCGATCTATTCGACTGCGCGGAGCGATTTGATCTGACACTACCTCTGGAACGGTTCGACACGACACTTCCAGCTTCTGACCCACTTCCCGAATAATTACTCCCTTCGGAGTCCGACATTATTCAAATCTGATGAATAATATTTAATAGCGTATTACATGCGGCATAACACTCCAAATTAAGAATAACGAAATTAATACATTTACGATAAAAGGAACCCGCGTCACAGCCTGCGAGAACAAGCATAGAGAAATGCAACACCATTAATCCGAACTTTATAGAACGAACCCAATTTTATTCTGAATCCATAAACAATTAATATCGTGTAATTCAACCAACGGGCCAAAAAAATAAGGTGCTTATATAAATGCATTAATCGTCATGATTAATTAACAATCGTTAAAAAAGACTAAAAGGAGGGTATTTTATAAAAAAATCAGTTACAGCTGTTTTCAGTACTTATGAAATATTATATTCAAAATTAAAATATTGTTAATAAAAACTGCACTGCGTTCTTGAGGTGATTTTTTCACGAAAACAACAATTATCCATAAAATAAATAAATTAGGCAACTTTGAAAAACTTCTGTCAGATAAAAATATGCAAAATAAATAAAATAAAAGTGACGGTAGCGGATGAACTATATAATAGTTAACGTAAACTTTCAAATCTCCCACAAAATCTATTGCCTCAGCATTGGGAGTATCAGGAGCTCTATAATTTCGCAAGTTAAAGGAAGGGTAATGTGATATGACATTATATGTTTGCCAACGTTTCGGACCGCATTGCAGCGTTCATCATCAGGGTGGGGTCTACCTGTGTGAACAGTTAGTTTGACTATTATAGTGTGAAAGAGTGTGTTTGACTTGCGAATTTTTTGATAGTGAAAACCTTCGACAATATTTAACTTTATTATTTCTTGGGAGTAGGTAGCGATGCTCACGTTATTGAGCAGCAAAGACATCAGGTTTAATATTTGTTGGTAGCCTCGGTCTAACTGACAAAACCTGGCTCTATTTTCTTCAGAATAGCCATCTACTGAGAAACCACAATATATTCTGATAAAGACAGAGGGTCGAAGTGAGGATGATCTCCTAACTTATATTAGATACACTCCAAACCAGAAAATAAAATGTACGAACATTAATGGCTGAGAACATGATGGCCATTACATATATTAAAAAAATGTAAGAACATTAAATGAACAATATAAACAGGGGCTTGGTACAGCTCTTGGAAGACTTGGAAGAAAAAGTTTCTATGTAGTATAATCAATAGACTATTCAACCATAGACTAATTTCATACCGGCCGCTTGTATTCCCTGTGTACTTTATCTGTGAGTTCCATTATTCGTGGGGGCTGTTTTGCTTTTTGTTAGATTAAAAACATTTAAAATATTTAATATGTCTACTAAGAAAGCGGCTTCACCTGAAGCAAAAAAGGAAGAATCTAATTCTCCGGTGTGTATGCTTATTTTTTTTTTATTCTTTCAATATTTGAACGTTTGTACCGCGTTTTGGTGTCGTTTAAATGACACGTCAGACATTTGGCATATTAACAGCACCACTATTATTTAAACGTTGCATTATCTGCTAAGCTAATGCAATGTGTTGTATTAATTTGTTTAAATATAGGATTTTACATATGTTAAATATTGATGTATGGGAAAATTGCACTCATTCATTATCAATGACATGTCAACAAATCTGAATAATATTGTTTAATACAATACTGTGCACTTTTATCATTCTCCTTTTTTAATATTTTTCTAATTTTTGTGTAACGAGTTTATTTTGTCGCAGGTTGTTTTCAAAGTCAATAAGTGGGACGGATCACTGGTAAAAAACGCTTTAGATGATGCGGTAAAAGAAGTAAGTTTTGTTTTGGAACATTATCACCCTTAATCATATATTTATTTATTGAACAGTGCAATGTGGCACATATAATGAACAATTGAAAGAAGATTAAAGTATATGTATATGTGCACAAGTATAAAATAACGACAGGGAAAAAGTAATTATAAAAAGGTTAAATAAAAAAAAAGCAAAACAAATAATGAAAACAAATAAGAAGTAGGTGGAAGTAAGAAGGAAGAAACTGTTATTACTGCTACTAGGGATAGGGACAAAGGATTAAATTATTAAATGTTGTTTTTCTTTATTTATTATATTCTAATGAAATGTATTAATTATTTGTATTATAGGTTATAAAGACAGAGTTTTCATGTGAAGAGAGCTTTGCTCTGATGGATGGACGTCTTGTAATTTGTGGTTTGGCTGTTGGAGTCGCTTTATATGCTCTACTTTGGGACTATTTATATCCGTTTCCACAATCACGGTAAATATTTTTATACATACACTGAATAACATTTTTTAGGTTGTGATTATGTCGAAGCATCGATTATCCATTGAAGCAGCGATGCTAGCAGCAACAAGAGCATCCATCAGCACCCTGGCACTGTGTGGTGTTAACATCAGCCCTGTACTATCGTATCCTAGAGCACAGCTTTTATATTATTTATTTAACCCATTGACAATTCAATGTTAAAAATTTGAGGGATTGTCTCTATTGTCATGCTGAAGTCCTGACACATGTCCAGGTAACGATCCTGATGAATTTAACCATTTTGCACTACATTTATGTATACATGCGCTAGGCACGTTTCAGCACTCAGTGAAAAATCTCAGAATGTGCTAGGCGCATTCTCAACATTGAGTGTTAAGAAACTACATATAACCGAGTATAAGAGTGTAACAAACAGCATAATGGTATACAGAATACACACATAACATATAGAACATATATGAGGTTTTCAAAACAAATAGATAGCAAAACATATGACAAAGAATACTAAATAAAGACAGCAGATAGACAAAACATGATAAAAAAATCGGCATTTAATCACTCTCTAAGGTATTTATTCTACTTTCATCCTTCTTCCTCCTAATCCACGCTCTACTACCTTACAGCAAAATAGGTTCCAAAACTCTATTATCTATGGTATTTCTTCATACTTCATTATTACTATTTTTTGTCCATAACTATATAATTTTAACCCATAAATTTTGTCTTAGTATAAATGTATATTCTATTTTATAATAATTTGTACCTACATGATATTACAATGTTATATTCATATGTATCTATTTTGTAAACATCAATTCTGTTAATGAAATATTTTAAGTACAATATGTACAGCGCCTTTGAGGTGA